>JAOBAT010068160.1:0-22754 GCA_026413305.1 Hydrozoanthus tunicans | reverse complement strand
TTTGTAATTAATATTCTAAGCAAAATTTGTTGTCAAAAGGTACTGAATAAAATAAATTGAATTGAATTGAATTGAATCAGCTATTAAAACTCACGGAAACAATCCTGGGTCAGATTTTGACAGTTTTAGGAAGTGATTGGAACGCAACAAACAACTCCATTGTGTGTCCACTCATGGAAACTTACCTAGCATATATGTTTTAAAGTTGAACAAACATTTTAAAGAATGTAGAATGAAGTGGTTCTTTTCAAAGAACCGACAATTTCTTTGACTGTTTCAGATTGGCATGACGACAAACACATTCTCAATGTTTCGCTACACTTTCTTTTGGAAACTGCATTTCGCAGAGAAATATATTAACTTGTCTTAGTACAACTTAAAAACTTACATACAGAAATATTCTAATTAATTTAGGTGTTACACTTAAGAGAGGAACTGGAGCGAGAGCACGCCAGGAATCTTGCTGAAGTGAAAGATGCTGCTAGGCGCATGAAAGAGGACTGTCAGCATCAGGTGGAGATGGAAAGGTACTCTGCTTTCTTGTTTTGCACAGTTTCTCTCTAGTTCTTATCAACAGTTGGAGAAGGAAATGTACTCTGCTTTTTTGTTTGGTACAGTTTCTCTCTAGTTCTTAACATCAGGTGGAGATGGAAAGGTACTCTGCTTTCCTGTTTGCTACAGTTTCCATCTTGTACTATGTAATCTTCTTCTTCTTCTTCTTCCTCTTCTTCTTCCTCTTCTTCTTCTTCCTCTTCTTCTTCTTCCTCTTCTTCTTCTTCCTCTTCTTCTTCCCCTTCTTCTTCTTCTTCCTCTTCTTCTTCTTCCTCTTCTTCTTCTTCTTCTTCTTCTTCTTCTTCTTCTTCTTCTTCTTCTTCTTCTTCTTCTTCTTCTTCTTCTTCTTCTTTTTCTTCTTTAATGGCCCTCTAGCTCTTACATTAGATTATACTGAAAGCTCCGTTTTTCCTGCAGGTTGAAAGCGAAGGATCTTGAACAACAGAAACAGAGACTCGTGGAACAGGTATGAAATCTGATGATGGTTTTTATTGATGATTTTTCACGCTAGTACCCTTGCGGACAGAACATTATTCTTACAAAAGATACCAACAGAGTTCATGTATCAATTTCTCCCTCAAGCTTTATGCTGCAGAGAAACGTTACCAAGATAAAGAGAACGAGTTCCTCTCCTACAAAGAACATCAGTTAACAAAGCCTGAAGTAAAGCTGGAATCGGAACTCAATCTGTTGAAAATTGAAAAGGTAATTCTTATAAGTTGTTTAGAACAGAGAAATGTTCTTCTACTGCGTTAAAAATGTTAGCCTGCGTATCTTACTTTGTCTCCATTTAAAACCAACATCTAACAAATGAGAAAAAAATTCCGAAATTTAAAGAATTACAGAAGGTACAAAATCTTCTCCAAGAATCCCGTTCAGAAATGCAAAACTTGAAAACTTTTCGAAAAATCTGATGTCTGAGTTTTGCTGCCACGCGCTCTACCAATGTCTCGATGATTTTGTTCAAAGTTATAAAGCTTGTTCGTGGAATGTTTTAGATGGAGCTTGAGCGCAAACTGGAAGCCGCCAACAAATCAAAGATTCATTACAAGCAGCAGTGGGGCCGCGCACTCAGAGACCTTGGCCGAATGAAGCAGCAAGAACAGGTAGCTGCAAAGGCAAGGCTTAAAAAGCAGGAGCGAGAGTTGGAGCACATGAGGTTGAGGTATCTGGCCGCTGAAGAAAAAGAGGTAGGTTTGAGCTTTAAAGATCTGCATGTCCTGTTTTTATAATTAGTTAATGAGAGAAAAACACATTATGTTTTGAATGTATAATATAATGCAATATGACTTATAGGATTTTTTTTCTCTCCAGGTGGTAAAGTCGGAAAGGGATGAACTTGAAGAAATAAAACAGGAGTTGGCAAGGTTTGCATGACATACGTAAACTATTTAGGACAACCTACCCCCTCCCCCCCCCCAAGGGTAATCGCTTTAATCCGTAAGCCCACACGACCATCCCCTCAAGGGTAATCCATATAATCCATCCACCCATCCACCCACCCCCTCAAGGGTAATCCACATAATCCGTAAACCGACCCACCAACCCCCTCAAGGGTAATCGCATTAAAATGAGTAATAATTAATTTCCTTCTTCTCGTGTTTCTCAGATTAAAAGATCAAGGGGAAGAAAAACTCCGGGCTGCAGAGAAAAAGAGCAATCCACCAGTCACAGCAGACAACAGGGCCTTCTCGAGTAACCAGCCAGGACGTTTATCACCTGTCATTGAAAATGAAGACATCGACAATCGCATCGCAAAACTGATCGAGGAAAGAGACACCTTGTTACAAACCGGGGCTTTTAAAACTGACGATCGGATTATAGCCGAACTCGACAAACAAATTCGAGAAGCTATTGCAAGTAAAGGATGACACGCTTCTTCATCTCTTTCCTGTGAAACTTGGCGAAAGACTGTGTATACGAGTGAATTTCCCGGCGTGGGAGTGTTTTACCATTTCTATGACTTCGTAAAAATTATTTTTGTATTGGTTTAGAAAAGGTTTTTGTAAGTATTTGCAAAAATAGGGCTTCCCACCCCTCCCTTCCGCCAAAGGCCACTTTGAACCTACAGTGATAAATCTATGCACAAAACCCGCCTGAAGACAAAGCTTTCTCAGAGTTCAGGTTTTGTGCTGAGATATCTGGTCGCAGAGTAACTAAACTACTAAGGACATGCTAATGTCGTAGGTGTAAATATTTTTTTATCATTTTTGTGGCTGACCATGAAAAAACGATAATAAATTGAAAATAAAGAAACTTCTCTTTAAGTTGTGGTATACAGCTGGATTGAGATAATTCCAGCTTGTGGTGGTGGTAACCGCTGCTATAGATGAGCCCACGAAACGCGCTGAATCTCCTCAACACGGGCTTCCAGAATAAACAAGTACACTGCATTAAAGAGGTGAGAATTTTATAAACTTGGTTTCATCTTTGGCTAAAATTCAGCCTTAAGGTTTGGTGAGATCTTGCTAACGTGTGCGTGGATTATATTGTTATGCATGTGTACAGGAGTTATTTTGAAGTGCCTATGAAACGAGTATTTTTTTGTTGAGCTCATGTTAATTTATCACGTTTTAATTCATACCGTCTTACCTATTTTTCTGCAATTGAAAATCGTATTTGGCGGTACAAATGTGGTTACTTACCTCGCGCGGCCAAAACAACCATGTCACGTACTATGACGTAGTAAACTGTGGAAGCTGAAAGCAATGGCGGACCAGATAAAGAAGAAAGGTGGAAGTTATTGCGTAGCTACGGCGCCTAACGATGTTAGTTGCAAAAACAATATGTTAAACCATAGTTAATATATACGGACTGGTTAGGAGACCATTGTTGTATGTCTTTGTTCACAATTTTCTTTTGTTTTCTGGTCTTGACCCTGCACAAAACGTGCAGAAAACACAAAAGCTTTTGAAATGCAAATCAACAAATAACCAATCAAAACATTCTCACTAACACCTGAAACAAAGAATGTGCAGGGTCACGGTTCGTTCAACATGAAACAAAGCATCTTTGTACATTTTTTGTATTTCCCTTTTGAGGTTTGCCGGCTTTCCTAACCAGTCAATATATTAACTATGGTTAAACACACCGGGTGTAACAACGCACTATTTCCCGAAAAATGCTTCTTCTCTTCACAAGTCTTCCTACTTTATGGGAACACACTTGTCTCTTTTTGGAGACAAAATAATCGTATTTCAAGTTGTTTTTGCACTTTTTTCTTTCTAATCCTTTTTTAAGTCACGATAAGCTGCAAAATTATGAAAAACCAAATTTCGTTTCATAGGCACTTTATTGTTTTCTTACTTTATTCAACGCAGCTGCTGTACTTCCGCTAGAGTATTGCCTCAAAAAGCCGGAAACAAGCATACCGCCAATGAAGTAGGTCTGGCTTTATTTCTGAAGTTAGTGCTCGAATTCTTTTTGTGTGTTCTGGTAAATCGGAAGTAGAAATGGCCTTCTGTTGCTCAATAATCCAACCAAATATAAGTAATGCATGGCCAAATTAGCCTACACACATCAAAAAGACAAAAACTTGTAATAAATCAGTTTTGAGTGAAGAAAGAAATGATCTGTTCTGCTTTAAGCAAGTTACCGGATGGAAACTAGCAAGAATTTTTAGAAAGGGATAAAATGAGAGTGTTTATTTATTCTGGCCAACGCAAGTACTGGCGAACATCTCGCTAGACATTAAGATAATAGTTTTGTAAAAATTGACCGGTGAATCTGGAAAAAGTCGAGTGTTCAAAGCCATTGTAACCAACTTGTGTGTGTAAGATAAATTCTCGACCAAGTTTGTCGAAGGGTCATCAAAACGAACCGAGATCGTCTGAAGCAAAGGTACGTATCATCACGGGATTCAGTCCGGCCACTTTTAGGCGCTAGAGTTAGCAGTTGTCTTCTGAAGAACGGCCATTAAAAAAAGATTTTTTACCGATTCTTGAAGGAAATGAATTTCAAAGCCACTCAACCATCTTGTGTAGGATGAATTTTCGACCAAGTTTGCAAATGACCATGAAAATGCACCGCGATCGTTCTAACAGGCACGTGTCGTCACGTTATTCCCGCCAGTTTTAGGTACTTGAGGCGGCAGCTGTCTTCTGAGTGGCGGCCATTTAAAAAAATTCTTCTGCCGAGTCTTGAAGGAAGCGAATTTCACATCTGCTGTAGCCATCTTGTCTTAGACAAAGTGTCTAAGAACGATCATAAAAATGCACCGCGATCACAGCAACAGTCACTTGTCGTCACGGATTTCCCGCCAGGTTTAGGTGCTTGAGTTGGCCAGCTGTCTTACGAAGGGCGGCCATTAAATATAATGCGATTCATGTCCAACCTTGAGAAACGATGGAAACTGTCGGATCATTGTTAAAACCAGCTAAAACGTGGTGGTTTGAACCCAAGAGTGGGGGGTTTTAAATGCTAAAAATCTGAGCAGTTTGGTTTTCAAACTTAATTTACACACTCCGCTGAATCCTAACTAAAACTATTTGGTTTGTTTTTTCCCCGGAAACTAACTGAATATAGAGCAGGCGAAACTATTAGGGACACTTGTTAATAAGACGCGTTATATTGGCTGATCAGATTTTCTTCATCAAGACGAAATATTGTAAGAAACAAAGTCTTTTGTCTTACACTATTCTAAACCAAAATAAGCAATTGGACCCAAAAGTTGAGTTATTAACCTTTTTGGTACCATGTGGCATGTTGGAAAAAGTGTAGTTATTTCACAATCATATGCATTATGTGGCGAGGTAATAATCACAACATATAAGACTTCAAAACCTTCTTTTTACGTATACGTTTGGTCACACTAACTAAGAACCAGCGTTCAAAAATTAATAATTCCTTTTATCTGCAAAGAAGATATGAGAACCAAAATCGGCATTGCGGAATCTTCTTTAGATTTATGGCAGAGGAAGCTCGTTTTATCAGAATTAATTTGTTGTCAAATGCTGAAATGACTCCCGCCAAAGAGTTGATGAGCTAGTTAATTTCGCTCTGCAAGGAAGTGATGAATCAAAACCGTAATCGATCGTGCGTACAGTTAAGGAAACCACTCCAACCAAGAGCAAAGGGTTTCCATCTTTATGTATATCCGTTAATATATCTTAGCTTATCAAAGATTAAAAACCGCCAGTCAAGAAGCGAGACGATAAAACCTTTGCCCACGAAAGCTGGTACGTGTACCTCGCCTATCAAAAATGGCGGGAAAAGTGTAGCACTTGTTGCATCCAGCTTTCCGCCCGTTCAAATCGCTGTACTGCGAGGATAGATAGGATAAAGTACATATAATTTGAGGCTTTTCTAAAAAATGCGGCAATTGCCTTCCAATATACCAGAAATCATTTTTACTTACAAGCTGTTAGCGTATTAGATATGATGTACACATTTAAAAGCTCTAAAGGCCACATTATTAGTGATTTTAAGAATAACCAAGTTCATTAAAAATGCTACGCATGGAATAAATGGAAATGAGACATGTTTGGGTCGATTCAGAAGCAAAATTTAAGTTAGCATAGCACGAGCACAATGGTCACGTTACGAGCATAATTTTCGGCATAATGGTATGACTTTTAGGGTAACGCTTAAAAGCTTAATGGACAAATTTACGAGCATAATTTGTCTAACCCTAATGCTCGCAGACATACGCCCGCCACCATGACAAAATGGCGCGAAACTACAGACACAAGTCTTCCACCAAGACAAAATGGCGCGAAATTATTGACACACGTCCTCCAATGTGACAAAATGGCGCGAAACTTGATAAGCCAATACATGTAAGTTGTAGCAATTAATTTCAACTCCCGCCATTCCACCTTTAGTTCGTTCTTAAGTCGTTGTATGAAAACACAGCAAATAAATTATTATTATTATTGTTATTATTATCATCATCATCATCATCATTATTATTATTAAAAGACGCTTACGAGGCTAAATCTCAGATTAATGCATGTTAAGTTTACTTAGAAACTAAACAAACAAGTTTAAACTTTTGAAAATTATAAAAACCAGAACGTTTAGCGTTGTATGGACCAGCATAAAACACATACAAACATTTGGTGTAAAAAATGTCAGTTTAAAGGCTCAGTCGCCTGTGAAAATTATTAAACGACAGCAATGAAGGCTGATTTCACCAAAACAGTTTTAAGGTTGACTTTAGTATTGTAATTTTATTTGTTTCGCCTTGAAACTCAGACTGAACATGAACAAGAAGTGTACTTGTGCGGTTAACGTAGCTCCACATACAAATAAGATATTGACTTTAGAGTAATTAATGCAAAAACTGAGCTCGGTCGTGCATTGAATTTAGGAAAACACTCGAGATGAAACAACTCTTACTGAATAATAAAAACAACTCTTGAATGGGGTGAGTTCTCAAACTATATCATGTCTTGTCAGAAAATTCCTTAAATATCAAACAGCTCGGCGAGAGTACGTTTAAAAACCTGAACAATTCTAGTTCTAGGGAAAACCAAATGGAAAATATATTGACTTTTTTGTCAGTGATTATTAAAGATCAAGTTCAGATTACCGTTTGTTGTTGTCAAACCTATTAATAGACGTGGTATACTTAAAATCTCAGTATTCAACCGTGCGTTGCGTCCATAGGAGCCTCTTACTGTAAGAACCAAGATATATTCTAACTCCCTCCTCGGGCCCGAGTTTGAAAACTAAGACATAACAAGCAGTGACAATTTTTCGACAATCTCTTTCAAATAAACCATAAAGGAAGTACGGCTTTCATATCATTTGATTTCCAAGATGAGATTAAGTTATCTCCCGTCGCTATCTTGATAAGACTTGAATCCTTCTGCGCATTGCATTGTTGAGTGCAAACGATGCATGGCCCGCCATGACACAGACACGCAGCGCGTACTCAAGCACAACCTTTCATTTGATGGCATCTGATTTTTCAAGAGTTTTCCACGCATAGTAAGCATCGTCTGCTTTGTTTGTTTTTTTTTATTATGTTTTGCTTATAAAAACACACAAAGAAAATCTGTAAACTTCAAGCTTGACGTTCAAAGTGTTATTAGTACAAGGAAGAGTTTCACCAATTCTGGCCTCCTCTGAGCCTCGATTGGCGAAGGAATTGTGGTAAAATGTACACCCGCAAGGAATTGTGGTAAAATGTATACCCGCAAGGAATTGTAGTAAAATGTATACCCGCAAGGAATTGTGGTAAAATGTACACCCGCAAGGAATTGTGGTAAAATGTATACCCGCCACCTTTTTTGAAATGGTCAATAGAGAAGTGTTGGCGTATTTTAATAAGCTGGGAGATTATCACATTTCTTTACAAAGGGAATTCTAAATTCCTAAAGTTTATTATTTTAGTATATATGTACAATATTTTTACAATTCAGTTCTCTTCTTTTGATTAATACAGCCGTGGAAACAGCTACTCAACTTGTGGCAAAACATTCTTGTGTTGAATAAATCTACCGAGAGTTACTCTTTCTGGCAAATTGTAGCTGTTGAGTTAAGGAATTTTTTTCTCGTCATTCGGCAAACTCTTTCCAAAAACTAGACACGAGTGAATTTTTATGTCATGTTATATCTCTCACTAGAAATATTTTTGCACTACCGGTCGAATTTCATTCGTTATCGTTAGTATTGCAAATGAGCCTTCAGCACAAACTGTCGTCTGCATTAGTGCGTGTAATCAGGTTACCAGTTCTGCAAAATTATGCTATTCTCAATGAAGTGTACCTGAGTCATAGTATATTACATGTGTACCAGTCTATTTTTGAAGTGACTTCAATTTTCGACGACGACAACCTAACTTTTAAAAGTCACAGTCTCGTGTTTAAAACTATCAATGACTCAAAAGCCTGTGGTTTTCACTTGACTTCGACACAGTCTCCCGGAATTCTCTGGTGCCTGCTCAGCTGGGAGGCCTGGGAGAAGGTCTTGTCACATTTGTCACATTGAAATGGTTTTTCACCAGTGTGGGTCCGAATATGGTTGTTGAGTGTTGTCGAGCCGGAAAACGAGCGTGAGCAGTAACCACATTTAAATGGCTTCTCTCCCATGTGAGTAACAACATGGGTGCGTAGCTCATTGGGTGAACAGAACGATTCTGGGCAGTGTCCGCACTGATATGGCTTGCGAGGAGTGCGTGGACATACATGGATTTGCAGCATGGCACGCTGTGCAAAAGTTTTACCGCACTGGCCGCATTGCCACATACAACTCACTTCCGAAGCGTCAGGCGACTGTGGGGCAATAGGTGAGGAGGGTTTGTCTTCATCTGAGCTGGGAACGTAACTTGATCCAGATTCGCTACTTTTTCTCGTAAGGGGTGAATGGGCTTCGCTCGTGGAGTATCGTCTTGGAGGGGACTTGTTGGAACAAGAAACTCCAGGAAGAGGGTTGCTCTTGGCTGGAATTCCTTGGAGCTGTACTTGTTGTGGAAGTCCGCTGTGCACTCCTGCTGCTGGCTCCACCATAGGACCCATCTGCGGCTGCTCACTTGAACGTAGCCCTGGTCCATTGGAGTATGACCGCTTCAAACCAGCAGGGTGGGTGGAAGGGGGAGGTGCGCTGTTCGTTAGTGGGTGTCCATTGTCTTGGGGCAGGGACGGCATTTCGCGAGGGGCAATTACAACCATGGTGTTGTTGACAGGGTTAGACCCTGGGTAGAAACATTAAAACCTTAGTATTTAAAACTCTTTCTACTCTACAGTGATACGTTGTGACAAAATGGTCATTTTGTACGCTTTTAATTAAGAATCTTGAATTTCTTAACGCAGAGTTTGTAATCATTCTTCCAAAAGCTGAGCGAAATGTTTTCATGTCAAACAAATGGTTAACGAAATCTTATTAATTGCATTTGATGATAAATCTAAGCCCCCAGCTTCTATATACAAATCAGTTTCAATCTTCCGTAATTTTTTTTCGAAGGCCGCATTAACTTTAAAGGTTGGAGATACGTGTGCAAAGTGATCAACTCACCATTGGAGATAAAACTCGACATATCAAACATCGATTCAGGCATCCCAAGGTAGTGTGGGTACTTGTCATCGTACCAGACCAACAGCTCTTTGCCAATGGGGATCTCTCGGAAAGCGCGGTAGTAAATGTTTCCGAGGTACTGGAAGGCGAAAAGGTTCTGTTCTTCTTTGTTGCGAGCACAGCGGATAAACCGCATCCAGCTCGACATATTCTCGTCGCTGCCGTCCACGTAACTCACCAGGACTCCATCTTTGTAAACCTACAAAACATGTATAGTGATGAGCCTCCGTGCTGACCCCAGTCAATTGTACAGTTGAATCGTTCTTCCTCACTTCCAGGAAGAATAATCTCTATCTACAAGTGAATGTTTTGAGTCATCCAGTGGAATAAGCTTAATCAACAAATTTAAATCGCTTACTGGAATTTTAAAAAGTTAACGCAACAACACGACGTTGCGACCGTATCTGCGTTTACTTTCTAAAATTCCAGTAAGCGATTAAAATTTGTTGATTAATAATCTCTATCATTTTCCATGTCTTGAACTTGCGTTATCATATTTTGGACTAAGATTTTAGTCACGTTGTCATGGCTACCTGTATTTTGGTTTTTTATTTTATGAGTCACTTATGAAAAGAACGAGATTGGAGGAAAATAGAAATTTGGAACGTAGCAGATGACAAAAAGTCTCAAAGCGAACAAACTAACCTCCCACATGTAAGAGGTGTCCTGTCCGGGAACTATATCCTCGGGCTTGAGTCGCCTCCCCTCGTAGGGACCTATCCACGTACCCATGGGAATGGCCCTCTTTGTACAAACCCCGTAACCGGCTCCAGGAATGCTGGAACGACAAAGTTCAACTTCCTCAGGAAATGACTTCAGAGCGTTTGTTACTTTTTGTTTTTCGACTTTTTCTGGTCTTTTAAGGGAGTGTTTTGAGCCGTGAATCTGGCACTCGGTTTCGCAGTCCTCGCGGCAAATTTCGCACCCTGTAGAGTAGTGTTGGAGAGTGTTAGTACTAAAGTATGAAGTTCAAAGTAGAAGCACAATTACCCGTCAATCTAAGGGAGTAGGGCAGTATATAGAGGACTTTGTACATAATAAAAGCTGATGACTAGTAAGGTAATAGGATACATCAAACCGCGAACAAACCCTTATTGCAACTGCATTTTGTACACAACTACGTACGGATGAAACCATTATTGACAAACTCTTTCTAAGAAATTTAAAACTTAATAAGAAATTATTTTGACGTCACAAGATAGTTCTCAAACATATTTTGAAGTACTTAATTGTCGAGCTGACAACAAAGAGATGGTGTAAGATAAGAACCGCATACGACATTACAGAACGATACGTTACAGAAAGCTAGTTTAAAAGACGTACACGATTTTTTCGAGAACAAACTTTCGAAGAGCACCCAGGTTTAGACTGCCCGAAGCTATAACAATCACCGGGCTGAAATTTTGATCAGATAACTTCAATAATTTTATTGAATTAATTGAGATGTGTAGGCAAGTTCCGATAGCAACATTTCTAACCCCTCTTCTGATTTTTTTAAAGCTGAAGAGAAGCCGAAAACGGTTACAAAAACTTGAATACTTTTATAAGTCTTTTTCAACGTATTTTTTATTGTTCCGGGCAATTAATCCACCGATTCGGAAGTATCAGGACATGAGAACGTCAAAAAGTTTAATTTAAGAACAGCCTAACCTTAGCCGAGAGTTGTTAGTTCTTTTAACTAAAAAAAACGTGTAAGTATTCTACAACAGGGAAGACTCCACCAACCGCAAGCACTCTTTAACATACAGTCACATTTGATATACGACTCGATCGAATTTTCTCTTGGCTTCAATAAACATATAAATTTTTAGACACGTGGGCAGCTTAACTGATCCATGAAAGAAAGTTGGCACACCAAAAACACGCGCTCCGCTGACAATTCTGAACTTTTGGTACGAAACTATTTGCCCCAGTGCGATGTTCAAAAGCACAGGACATAAAATTCAAAACTTGTTAAACAACTTTATAGTACGAATAGATAAACTCCTTTTAAACTGGCAGGTATTGGCTGATCGCGTTATCAACGTTTCACTGAGCAAGTATTTTTCTTGCTCGCGAACCACTCGTTCGTTAAATTCACTCCAAATATGCTTCAATAATTTCAGTTTGGCGGGCAAAACACAAAATAGAAGAATCAAAAAAAGATTAAAGCTGAAACTTATTTTTAAAAATTTCGCGTCCAGTTTTAAGATTTTATCATTAATTCAACGGATTCCAATGGCTAAATTAGGCGCAAGTGTTGTGTGAAACGTCTTGTGTTCCCTCTGTAATTTCTTCAATCCAAACGTTTCATCCATTAATTGAACTTTGGTACTCCTCTCGACACAAAAACATTCAAAGGGTTATAAAAACTGTCACAGTTGATATTTTTTATTTATTGCAAGTGGGTTAAAGCTCGCGAAATCTGCAACAGACTAAGTGAGAAAGGCAGAGAGCTCTTCGACACAAAACCACTGTAAAGTTTGTGATATTATGTCGCAACTCAAAATAACTGAACTACAGACAAGTTTTATTAACTTACAGTAAGTAGGCCCAGGCTTGTTGGTGGTGATAGCTGACAGGCCTTGGTGTTTGATCTGCATAGTGTTCAGTACTTCAACGTCATTCTGCCTGTACAGACACCGATACAAATCTGTGTATGTAAACTTAATCGGGGTGTTTGGTGCCAAAACTTTCCTGGATTTTTTCACCTTGGGCTGGTCGTCAACAGGCTCTGAGATATTGCTCAGAAATTGCTTGTAATCCATGTTGATTTTCACTATCTGTCGAGTGAAGAAGCGAGACATGATTTAACTCGTTTTGGCGGGAAGGCTTATGCACTTGATTTTACGGGGCCTCATCGTTTAATATAATCAATCGAATGTCTTTTTAATACCCTGGAGGGATCAGAGCTTTCTCATGCATGGCTAAGTATACACTGTCACTGTCACGCAGTCTGTTAACTCTAAGGTCCGGTTACAGCCTTTTTAAACTCCCCCTAACTTAGAATGATAGAAAATCCGACTCCATAGCACAGCGTTCGAAACCAACCCGCGCGCGTTATGATACAGTTAAGCGCATCCAGCTGACCCGTTCTCATGGTTTGTTTCAGACCCCGTGTTTTAACTCGAGTTAAAGGCAAAGCTCTACAGAAGTTCGAAGTCTACCAAAACCAAGTCGAATAAAATCCGTGTTACAGTTGAGCTATCGTAGCACGACTTAAGCACGGCCGTTTGAACGGGCCTTAAATATTTTTTTCATCTTACTACTGGAGTTCAGGATTCGCCGATTTGACTTTTGTGTTGCAAACCATCATCGTTTTTTGTAACATCAGCGCACACTGCACCCAAACACTCCTTACTTAAACCCTTTAGGGTCGACTTCAACTTGTACTTTTTGTTAGCTTTTGAAAAATTTTACTCGCGTTAAAAAGTCCCGAACCGCACTCTAAACTATTCGATTACCTGCACGCGGGCCCCTATATACTAACTTTAAAAAATTTGTGACGAATTGTTGAAATGAAAAGAAAAAAAGCAAAGTTAGTTACGCGACGATGCTAGTTTGAACAATTTGCCTGATTTATCAATAAACAGAAGCAATTCTTGAGCGCTGTTAAAGACAGTGACACCAGCCTTCTTAAGGGGCTGCAGGGCTTGTAAAACTTGATGGGTTGAAATTAAAGCTCGCAAACTTCTAATTAATACCACAAACAATCAAAGTGAATTAGTTAAGTTTCTCCAAAACAATAGAAGCTACTCGAATATACTGTGTAGTGAAGCAGAGGTCTTTGTGTATCCCTTCGTGCGAAACAAATAGCACACAAACAATTCATTTCGAATCCTCTCAACTGTATTTTTGAGACTTAGTCGACAAAAGTGGACTTGCAAACTCGAGATAAACTGGTTGGTTATCTACTCGGTGTTCGAAAACTCTTAAACACTTCAGTTATTATAGTTTTGTCTATTCGGCCATTTAAAAACGCACAGAAGTGGAAATTCGAGGGTGTTTAAAAATAACCTTTGTGCATCCCCTAATTAACATTGAAGATGGAGAGTCGCTTAAAACCAAACGAAGTACTGGGTTGTGTTTTGAACTAACTTAGAAAATACTCTAACCTTGAGTCAATCTATCTAACTCCGTCGCCGGATAATCGTCCGGGTGCTTCTATCCCTCATTTCTAAACCGAAGATTTCCACAAGAGAGCGCACAACTAAAGTTAAGCTCATTGGTGTGTGACCAGTAAATCATTTTCACAAACTAGATTGCAAGTAGGGAAAACTTATCAAGACGGAAAATAACCGAGCATTACTAACTTGTTGGTTGTAGCTCAACAGTGATTACATCGAACTTATCTTTCTAAAAGTTATATTGCTCCTTAAAATGGCCGGAGTATCGACATCGCACGGTCGGCACACCCCCCATTCCATAACACTGCACAACGTTCTTTACCTACCGTGGAATTATTGTCAAATTTGGAGTATTTCTGTTCTGCCAACTCGTTTATGGGCATCTTGTGTAACACGCGCCAAAATTGTTTAAAGTATAGGTTTACACCGTACAGCCAACCAGACACTTGTGGACTTTAAAATATTGAGCGTTCCTACACTTAGTGTGTCACTGGGCAAGTGGGACTCGCTCTTCTCACTGCGAATGGTTAAATAGCCCAATCTTTTCACTCTGCTTTATCTTATTGTGACAATACCGACAAAAGAATAGCCAATGCGTTTTAAAGAAGTCTTTTGTGGTTAAGTGAATTAGTACAAAGCTTGCTTAGTCACGCGTTAACTGTTAGGCCTAGGGTGACTATATCCTTGTGAACCGCTTAGATTATCAACTAGGTGAACCTACAAATGATTCATCATCCAACACGCAATGCTTACGCTATTCTTTCCTTTGAGATTTCTATTTTCTAAATAAACTACCACCAACATGCTTTTATTTAACTCAATGAGCCTCTAGAGAATATACAAATATACCAAAACTTGAAATTTTCATTATTGAAGTATAGGTTATAATTATTTCAGTTTTGTGCAAAACTTCATTCTTTTTACCTTTTGTGTTTTTAATATTCGTTCTTTGGGATCACTAAGGATTTAAAATTGAACAAAAAAATTAGCATTTCTTTTCAAAATCATGGTTCATTTAGTGAGTTAATCTTCAGTCCACGTTTTCAAACGAAAACTTTGAAAGCAAAAAAATGTTTAGGAAAAACTGTTTAGAAATAGAGCGCAGCTTTTCTTTCATTCTTTTTGCTGTCTTCATGAGAAGAAGACATGAAAATGTAAAAGAAATCTTAAGACATGCAAATGCTTTTAACAAACGAAAGTTACACTTGATTTAACTCAAATAACTCCGGACAATGAGAGCGGGAGACAAAATTTCTTAAAATTTCTCAAATTCATTTAACGGTTTAAACGATGTCACAAATTCTATTCTGAAGCTCGATCTTAAAGGTCATATCAAGATTAACTTTCTCAACACCTTGAGCCGTGTGTGGACTGAGCTTCGTTCGACTCTAGTAAAGTTATTAAAAGGGCGGTTTTTTTATTGGACATTCTTCGCCCCGCGGTGTTCGTAAGAATTCGAATAACTCACGTAACGCACAGTGGAAATCCACTCATTACACAAAATCCTCAAAAAGCTTATTAAAAGAAAAACAATAATTCAGTTGACTCACTAGTTGATGTCTAAAGGTAGAAATCTCCGAAAGTCAAAATTGTTTTGCAAGTTTTATGTTTCACCCTCGACCAACAACTCTCGCGTGGCCAGCCACTCATGCAGGGATAAAAAAATGGTTTGTTTTTCTTTAACATGACAAGCAGACCAAGAAGTCTCTCATCATTTTAGCTTTAATTCTAGTTCTTCTCTACAGAATTTAGCTTCATGAAAAAGTTTCCTGTTTCATCTAAGACGCGTCAAGTCGGTGTGCCAAGATGTCCAATTGACTAGCTGCCTTTCATGCGTGAACTCGATCGATAACCTTGAAAAGCAAGTTAAACCAAGCATAGGATTTTGCGTGAGACTATCCTACGATGAATTATTTCCGAATATTACGCTGTCAACAAGTTTTGTTAATTGCTTCATCTTAAGTTGAAGGGGAAGTGGACTATTGAAGTGCGTTTTTCCATGGATGGAGCGCGTTTTCCCGCCACTTTTAATTTATTTACAGATTTATACTAATACGTAATTTAAAATTATCATAGTTTTGTTGTTTTGTTGAAAACAACCTAGGAAATAAACTTTAATGACTTGATCTGAGAAGTTGTTTTCTTCTATAGTAAAACAAATGGGTGAGGTAAAAGTAAAATGAATGAAGGTTTTACGAACCACAAAAAATGACTAACTTTCACTGGCAAAAACTGCAAATCAAGCCGGTAAGCCTTCAAATCCGAGATAATCCCTCGGCCTCCTTAAAACTTAACTGTTTATAAAATTGTTCACGGCTGTGGATATATTCGCTTTAACGACTTATACACTCATTAACCAGTAGCTGTTTTGATTCAAGTTGAATTATGGGTAAACTAAAACCAACTTTTCTGTAAACAATTGTGTATGTTGTGGTTTGGTTGTTGTTACACATATAGTTGTTCTCCCCAGATGGGGTTTTTGATACGATTCAAGCAATCTTGCATTAATATTGCCATGAATGAAATGATATAATAGCAAAGCTATCTAATTTTTGATGAACCATACATTTCTAATTAAGAACAGCGCACCACGTCAATATATGATGATGTGTATACTTAGATTCTGGTGTATATATGCTTTATGTAGCGTTGCATGAAAGTCTTGCCCAAGGGACTGTCTGGCAGTCTATATAGATCTTTCTCAGAGTTCGTGCAATCAACTCATACCCAAGCAAAAACCTAGTAACTTTTGTTACTTTTGTATCTTAAGCGTGGCTTAACCATTAGGAAACGAAAGATAAACCATTTGATACCGTAAGCAGGCCAAAAAAACAGAACGAAAACAAACAAGAAAACACAATTACTTGCTTGTGAAGACCATCTTCAAACGTAGCACAAAGGCTGAAGTGATTCGGTTACGTGTCCGCGCGCGCGCAAAAGGACAAATATATTAAAACTTATAAGACTAAGAGGAAGAAACTATGGGATGACATAATACAGCTCGGTTTTTCATTTCAAAGTCAATTTTCTGTTTGCTTCAGTTTGAGGCGATTAATTCATTTGTATATATTTCTGTAAAATTAAGCTTCCAGTCAGACAAAGTGGGAGTGTATGCCAGAGAATGGGTCAGATTAGTGCGGAAACTAAAAGTTAATTTTCTTTAAATTTTAATAGTTTAGTTTTTATCAATTTTAAACTGAAAACATTCGTGTGTAAATGAAAATGTACGTAGTAGAAAACTTAAAAGTTTCTAGTAGGGATCAAAAACATTTTCCTCGCTCGCCCGAAGTTTTGGCCTACTTCGTTTCTGGAGCTAGTGCTTCAAAACGAACAAGTACTAATCGAGAAACTTCCTAGCTTTTGCAGCTTCTAAAATCATGTTTAACCTTAATAGCAAAAGAGTGGAAGTAAAGCAAAGCCTTGCGTGAAGTAGAATATTTGCAGTGAAACAACTAGTTATTTCAAAAACAACCGTCAGTCGGGCAGCGCCACCTTAACACAATCAGTGCTTTCAAGACAGTCTCTCTTTACACGCGTGTTATGTTCCCGCGTCGGACGGTAGGTTTGTGTAAGATTGAAGATTGCATCAGCAACTTGTCAAATTTTCTTGTTACACTGAAAATAAAGTCATTGAACGAGGCGGTTTAGTTTTTTGTGCACAAATCTGCCGGGGTCCAAATAATATAAGATGGTTCGTTTGTCCCACGTTATAAAGAAGTAATTCATGATCAAACATTTACAATTCGGTTTGATGCTAAGCCCCTTTAAAGAAGCTTTTGTCGTTTTTGCATTAAAACGCTATGCATGACTTATCGTGCTTAATTACAATGATTTCGAAATGCAGAGGGTATTCATTGAAAAGCACAAAGACTGCTAAAACTCTGAATGAAAACATAAAAGAATGACTTTACTTTCTGGTTCGACCAGTCACCGATTCCGTCACAGACTTTGAGTGGCTCAAGTGAAAACATGCGCATCATTTTGCAAAGTCACTAGCTGTGTGGTATGGTCGCTGCACTCAAATACTGGACTCCTCTTATAAGCTCATCAATTCTATCCTTTATTATGTCACCTGTACACGTGCAGTTCACAAAGTGAGTTAGGAGCTGGGCGATTATAGATTTTTGTGGAGTCGCTGATCTATCTTGCCGTCATTCACTCGACTAACATCCGACCAAGACTCGCCTTCACCTAATCAATATTCATTCGCTTACCGTTCCATTGTTAGCAAATTCTGCATTGTCTAATATCTGTGCACACTAGGATAAATTTTACCATCAGTGCGTTTAAACTAGCAAAAAGTAGCAAGTGAACTCGGGATATCCGTTTAGCAATGGCAGGTGCCGCGAAAAACGTTAAACAAATGTTTTTCATTCTAAAAAAAGCATACACTTGAAATAGAATTTGTTTTCTAGCTCACTGAACATAGAATTTCTTAATGAAATGATATATATTAGTTACGCTTCGATTGAATCTCAGTGTTCATAGCCTTTTTTAATCAAGCGACATGTATGGACTCAGTTCAATTATCATGCTAGCGTTATCAACATGTAATACACATATTTATTTTATATGTTGCACACGCTAGCGTTTTTGCCGAGGGCCGAAATTGTATAACAAAGTTTTTTATTCTTCTTTGCTGTTATACTACTCTATTTAAGCGACAACAGCCTTTTGAAACTTGGTGAACCCTTCTATACGGGTGGTGATTATTGGCATATACCACAAAACGTTTTACTAAAGCACGTATGTATATGTATACAAAATTTTATATTCTACTTTTTTACATATATAGTAAACGCCCAGAAATGAATGCTCGCATGCGAAAATTTTTTGGCTCTATATTTAAAACATCACAGAAATGTAGTTATTAAGGAATAAGATCATCGATTCTTTTCGTTTCAAGGCTTTATCCAATCATGGTGTCATTCTCCGTGCTTTAAACAGTGAATACCTTTAAATGATTGACAGGGGCAGCAGACCCATTGTGTTTGAGTGTAAAGAAAAGGCACTCAATTTTAAAAACTTCCCATACAAATGTTATGATCATTAGAAACCCGGTTGAACACCAGACTTGATATTTCAGCAGAGAAAAATTCGTTGAGATGTTGCATCATTGGGCCCCTTTATCGACTTCTGTCGAAGAAAACAAGAAGACCACAGGAAAGATACGGAAGGTAGGTTCTGGGCCTTCAACAATCCTTGTCGGTGCAGATTCTAAGTCTCTTGCTTTAGATTAGGGCCATAAATTATATTTTAAATGAAACGTTCGGAAACTTAGTTGGATAAGTGAAGCACGTGGGGCGAAAATGGAACATTTCTAACCATCCTGCTGCAGCTTTTCAAAATTTCCACGTTTTTTACACCGCTAAACAGCGTATAACAAACAGAGTTAGAAGTAAAGCATGATGAAAGGGATCTCGATTTCTGCCAACCATGAAATTCGTAGAAAACTGCTTTTACGATAAAAATGTTTTACTGAATTTGGGCATAAAGTGAAATAAATACATATCAATATAATTTGTGATTAACTTTATTATGATCGGATTTGTCAGATCTGATCAACCATTCTTAGCATTGGTGCCATAAATCGCAGGAGCCAGAGCTTCCATTTGTAGTAACTGTGCATGTGTTAATCATTCACATGCAACTATGACATTAAGTTAATTGGATCAGTCAATTGATGTAGAAAGAAATATCAGGAACAAAATATTTTTTGAAATTTTTTTATGTTTACGGAGTTGTTTAGATTAAGGATAACATTGGCATTGCGATTTAATTCTCGTGATATCCATGCAGCTTGTATCTTTGACAATTCGGCCAGGTGAAGGAAGCCTGGAAGCTGGCTTTCGTTTCCCGCCGAAAACATTTCTCATTACATCACAAATTGTGATATTGTATTTTTGTGATATTTTTTTATATATTTTCAATCAATATTTCTTTATTCTATAAACTCGAAGTGTCGCCCAATAGACACGCAATGTTTATAGCCGTTTAGATGCATCTTTACCACATTCTTTCTTTATATATTTTCGCTTATTTGTTGTTCTGACTTTTTGCCTTGCTAATATTTTGCCTTGCAGACAAGGTCCGCGTCACATGCACAGAAAGAAACGTCTTTTTTACCTGCCAACCTGCAAAACAGCAAGTGTCCCAGCTTTGGAATAACAGTAGAAGTTCTTCTCTCCTACCTGTATGGTAGAAACAAAGTCAAGCCCGTCGACAGGGAGAATTTGCTAAGAGTCTTCCAAGAGACCCGCTGCCAACTTCACAAGTGTAAGTCGCGTCACTAGTCGGTTAGGAATAGACACGATAAATGCATTTCCGTTTTATTCAAAAACTGCAGATAATTATGAATTAATTAATAAGTTCGGAAAAACCCCAAACACACGAAAAATTGAAATAACTAGCTTTATGATTGTTTAGCAACTCCGACACAATTCTGGGTTTGAATATCCTAAAGCGAGGCCATACTTAAACTCACAATAGACTTGAGGTCTGAGTATGAAAGCTGATATGAGATATCGTATTTGACTCAATTGCAAGTCAACCATGGAAATTCTGCTGGGCTTAAATTATCATAACGCTGAATTTAGGGAAGGCAACAGGCCGTGACATTATTAAGCAAATTGTATTGACATCGTTTGCTCTTTTTGTACTGCCGACCGGAAGAAGAAGGAACGAAAAAGGGTTTCAGTGTCCAGTTGCCACATTAGAGCTTGTTGCATGTAGTTCGATCTTCTTTACACGCATTCAGCCTAGTTAGTAAAAATTTAAAAAAGCGAAAGAAACAAACAAACAAATAAACAAACAAATATGGAAAGAAGGAAAAATGGAAGAACTGATCATTCATATAGTAAGCAAAGGACACAAAACTTTATTGTGATAATAATTAAAACTGCAAAACAGCAAGACATAAGCACTTAGAATGATTTGAATAGATAGACAACGACAAATAGATAGTTAACGAATGACAACGAACGCATAAGTGTCAAACAAAAAACAAAAAGAAACTCGCTTTCTATTAAACATGGAAACGAACGGTACGAAAGCCGAGAAGGGACAGACATTTCCGTATTCAAAATTTCCGAGTTCAAAGTAATTTCTGTTCTGTATTCAAAATTTCCGTGTTCAAAGTTTCTGTATTCAAAATTTCCGAGTTCAAAGTAATTTCTGTATTCAAAACTTCCGATTTCAAAGTAATTTCTGTATTCAAAATTTCCGTGTTCAAAATTTCTGTATTCAAAATTTCCGAGTTCGAAATAATTTCTGTATTCAAAATTTCCGAGTTCAAAGTATTTTCTGTATTCAAAATTTCCGTGTTCAAAATTTCTGTATTCAAAATTTCCGTGTTCAAAAATTTCTGTATTCAGAATAACTTTTTGTATTATGAAGAATTTCAAAATGATCAAAGATAATTGCATTTAGTTTTGACGAGTTTATTGGTAAATTTTTGAAAATTTAAATGAGTTTGTTTGCACCTTCACAATCGCTAGCATGGAAAAAACATTCAGTTCTTGTTCAGTGAAAACGTACTGCAAGACAAGTAAACAACAACGGATCTGGGTTGTAGTGCTTTGTTTAAAAAAGCGAACGATCGATAAACAATTGTTTTTTACTCTTGTTCTTCGCGTCGGTTTGGTAGCTAGTATTCGTCGAAATGCGATAAAGTAGATAAAGTAGATAAAGTTCGTGTTTTATTGGTTGTTTGTTAGTCAAAAAACCAACTCAGTCATAGGGTAAATGAAAGCACAGTCTGACACCAAACATGGCGGTTTGTAATATTCAGGTCTTAATTGCTCTTGGAACATTTTGGTTTTAGACCTTGTTTACACATTGCACTTCAGTTTAATTTAGAATTATAAAACCTTATAAAGCGTTACATGCCATGGCAATGGCGATATGAACGGCTTCGTTGGCTATGCGGATGGCATGTATCGAATATATAGAGATTCCACCAAACCTCAACTTAGCTATGTTCTCTTGCCCACACTTTGCACCCCCTGTATTCGTGTTCTGTATTTGTTGGTTCCAAAAATCTAAATTATAATCATTTCGTAACAGGCAGTCTTGTCGGACACCGCAGTACTTAGTTGGAGTCGGTGCGATGGAAGCACTTGTTATTAATAGAACAAAACACATACAGAAATTATTTTGAACACGGAAATTTTGAATACAGAAATTATTTTGAACACGGGAATTTTTAACACAAAAATTTTGAACACGGAAATGTCTGTCCCTTCTCGGCTTTCGTAAGAAAGTCATTTCACTGCTGTACAGTGAGTGAATCGCACAATCAGACAAGTTCGTAAACTGAAATATTTTAGGCACGTAACAAGAAACAATGATTTTGTAAACTTTTAAATTGTGTATATCTTTGTCACAAAAACACGCACAACTAAAAAGCGAGAGAGTCTTTGTTTTTCAGCTTTTCGATTTTGTTTTGAACATTCCTTTTGAAGAAAGATCAAATAAAACTTATAGATTAAACTTATAAAAGATAGATCTTTAATTCTGGAAGCCTTGGGGCTCAGTTATCATTAAAATTATTGGGGTATTGTTTGTTCCTGGTAATTGCCTGTTGGTTTTGACCGCCCTGTGGCTCTTCCGGAAACTCATTGTCCATTAACAGCATGAAGATTAACAACATGGTGTTTTTAATAACTTTCGCATTTGGACGGCAGTGAACCCTGTAAAACAGTTTACCAAGATTTCCATTTTAACATGAACTTGAAGGTTTGTTAAGAAAAACAAGTTGGTGACGCTTTTCACCTATAAAAGATTAAATACTCGGTTTCTGAATTTTGTTGAATTAAAAATGGTATTGTGTCACGTCATCTAAACTCTTTATGAATCAAAAGTAACTTTGATAACTTTTGCGTGACTCAGTGTAGGGAGTGTTTACTCGTACCCTACTCAATCAATCGGTTATTATCCTGATGAAAGAACTCTGGGCTCGTCTTAGTTTTTATATAAAAGAAAGCTTGGTTCGTTTTATCTTTAATACGAGTACGCCCATGCAGGCCCTCGGATACGAATCACGAACGTCGTGGGCGGCGCAAGCAAAAACGTATGGGG
>JAOBAT010068149.1:0-22755 GCA_026413305.1 Hydrozoanthus tunicans | reverse complement strand
CAGGGCAGTCTCCGTGCTATGAAATTTTCTGTACGCTGACTGGAGTTTTGCCATGAGACCATTCTTAGTGAGATAGTTTAATGTTTGTGTTGCAGCAACTCGTTCCATGGTCTTGGAGAGGAAGGCAATGTTGGTGATTGGCCTCGCAGTCATGAGTCCGTTTTTTAATCAGGGGTTGCACGCTTCCTTTCTTAAGTGATGTGGGAAATACTCCAGTCATTAGGGAAGTGTTTATAATTTCGGTGATTGGACTAGCTAAGACATCAGCGGACTGTTTTAAGACACGAGTCGGTAGAGGGTCAAGGCAGCACGATTTGGGTTTTGATTTCTCGATCTTTCCGATACTTCTGTAAACTCCGTGAATGAACTCCGGCAAGACGACGGGTTGATGGTAACAGACATGTCCTTTGGTGTTGGGCAGGAGGAGTGCAGATTGTCCCCCAGCTTATGAACCTTCGATTGAAAAAAGTCACTGAAGCGTTGCGCAAGATGTTGGCTGGACGAGTGCGATGGTAATAGGGGAACGCGTTTCACCTTGACCAGACTGTCGATCATGCGAAACAGCTGGTTGTTGTCAGCATCTGCAATTTGTGCTTTATAGTAGCTTGACTTAGTAGAATTTAGTGCGTCTGTATAAGTACGGCATTCGTTTCTGTAAATTTGGCAGTGAACTTCGATCATCTCAACTTCCGACAACTGACTATCCAAAACATGAAAGCGTGATCGAGACACGCACAATACAGATCGTGTTAAAAACCACACGTTGTCCCGGAAGTACGAGTTCAAGTGGGGTGTCAATAAATTATTTGTCAATATCACCACCACCAAGGGCAATATTGTTGGTCAATAGACGTCAATAGCCTGATACAGGATTTCCAAGGGAGGGGGGGAACTATTCGATTCACGTCGATTTCAGCACGAATGTTCCTGTAAAACAGTGATAACATCTTCAATCTTTTTAAAACCAAAATATACATCTACAAAGCGTATGTGGGCTGTCAAGATGTGTCCAAAGTTCTTCGTAGCTTGTCTCAGTCCATTTGCCACAGTCTCAGTTTTAGCACGTAAGCTCCATTCTTCTTCGTTCGGATAGAAGCGATCGTCATTCAACAGCTCGCAGATTTCACCCAGTGTGATGGCAATAAACTCGTACAATCCGAATATGGTTTCGAATGTTGAATGCCGGCCTCTAAACTGAATGCGTTTTGCACGCAATATTTGCAACAACAGTGTTTCACGGGCTATAAAATCGTTGATCTGTAAGTTTGCGAGTATTTTGCCTGTTTTATCGACACTCAGTGACAAATTTTTGGTAAATCGTGTTTTTGTTTATTTTTTCGGTAATGTAAAAAAAAAAAGGGGGTGCCGAATTCCACCCAATCCACCCCCCATGTATCCGTCCCTGGGGGGGAGGGAGGGTCAATTGACTGGCGCATTCGTCGAAACCGGCAGTTCTCTCGCGTCCGCCATCTTGATTCAACGGTTTCGACGAACTATAAAAGAGGAAAAATAGAGACTGCTTGTAGTCTAACGATTTTCATATAGTAAGATTATGATCGATATATAGTACAAAATCAGTTAACCATCTTGTATCATGAGTTAGTACAGGTTTGACAAAGATTATACTGAGCGAAACTAGTCGCCAAACCTCGAGCTGCCGCAGCACACAGTTTTTTAATCTATTTTACTGCAGTGCCGAAATTCAGTTCATCTTAGTTGGAGCCCTATATATAAAACAAATCCTAGTAATAAAAGTGGTAGGGCTATACAAAAAACGGTTAGTTCTTTGTTGAAAAGACTTCTCAACTAACTCAAGTTTCTAAAAAAGCCGGACCATATATGTAGACGATTTTATACACCGATCACAGCAAACTTGATGAGGACAAACATAGCGACTTTTTTCTTGTGATTCCATAGGCACCCCAAGCATGTAATGATTTAAAATTTTGACAATTTCAAATACAAAATTTTTTAAAACCCAAAATATCGGAAATAAAGTTCACCTTTTGTTTGTATCTTGTGTGTAGTTTTGGCGCGATTGGAGGTGTTTTTGAGGGAGTTTTTGCGATTGCTGTTTCGCTCGTAAAGGCTGAAGACTCTTCCCTACGCGAAGAACGATCCAAAGGGCAGAATCGCCGGACATTTGACGTCACGCATACGTTTTGCCGAACAAAAATCAGCTCCACAAGAACAAAAATTAGCTCCACTGTATCGACTCCAATGCATGCATCAAACTTCAACACCACGAGGATTGAGAATCTTGTTTGTCCAGTAAAAATCTCGTTTATCCAGTTTATTGGCAAAATTGATTATTTATTCAAAATGGCGCAGATTTGGTTCCTATAAACACCAAAGGCAGCCCAAGATTAGGGTCGCAACAAACCAAATCGACTGGAAAATCGGTTGACATGCCATGAAAAAATGCATGAATGCTAAACAACCGCTGCAATCCCAAACCAACTGGTATGCAAAAGTTCCAGCAAAAGGATGTTTTCCGAATAGATTTTCTCCGCTTCTCAGTTCAAAAATCAGCCTGGTGCAACCTTTAGCGGCCGCGCAATCGACAAGATCCAACCCGCCAAGGTTCCAAGGTGTAGAAATTTTTATACCCCCAAGGAAAGTTCTTTGTTCTCATCAATGAACACACTGCTATTTTGTTAGGAACACAAGGCTGAAAATCGCCAAAAACTTAAAGAGCATTCTGAGTCATTCAAAACAAAGTCAAACTAACTGTTTCCATTAACTGATTAAGTCTATAATGTTCCACATACCGTACACTGTATTATTTTTGCTGTCTAAAACCAGTAAAAATATTTTAAGAACATGTTTAAGAACTTATCTTGTCTTATCAAAAAGAGTGTAAAGAAAGTGTCGCAAGTAAGTATATATGGGAAGTTTTTTGTTGAAACGACTTCCACCAGCCGGTTTTCGATTTCAGTACAGTTTCGTATAAAGGGTTCATCAACGTCTTTTTCTTCTTTTAGTTTGGACGTCAGGAGACAAAACCAAGTATTTGTTGTCTTACTCGCAGATCAATGACTACTGTATAAACTCGGAGTATACTAGTAAGACCAGATAAAGCGTTCTTGCTTGCAAATTTTGAAAAAAAGTCATCATATAAAGACATAACAAACATCGGGCTTTCGTCTTCCCAGTTCACGTGACCCTTCAGCTAATCTCGAACCCAGGTTCTCTCTGTTTTTTCCCTCGTGGTCAAAGACACTTCCAGTTGTCACTTTTGCGAATAACTGCAGTTTAAGGTTTGTGTTTCATCAATAATTTTGATGTCTAGTCCTTATCAGGACACGACATGGAAAACATTTTCTATTTCCATGCATTGGGCAACAAAGGAAGATGAAAATGGACACGAAAATTAACTCAACTGTCATTATGGCGGCATGTACTTGTTCCTTGCGGCTTTGCTCCTCGTGGCACATCAACTTGCCCCAGTCAGGTATGTAAGTACAAAAATATTTTTTATTGTCTTTTTCTTAAAGGGTAGCTATGGATAATGCACGATTTTGACGACTTGGGATGATATCGATGTTTCAGACGAAATATCCGTTCATAGTTTGAAATTTGCAAGATCCGATTATACAAGCACCCACCGAAACTTAAAAAAAAAACATTTTCAGAATTTCAGTATAGGAGCTAGCTTTAATTTTCCGTGAGTTTTAGGGGGGAAATTGGTAGCTCAGGGAGAAATTAGAATTTTCGGTTTTTAGAGAGTTTTAAATGTTAATTTTGAAGACACTTAAAAGAAAAATTGCCAAACCGTCTGCAAGCCAAAGTTTAACGTGCGCCTGGTCAGGAGGGACAGGGTTTGATGATTGTACTTTTCATTCAACAATACTCCTGAGCATTTTATTCACCAAAATGTTATCCATAGCTCCCCTCTAATGACCTTGTCACAAATCAGGTTGTAAATGCTAATTGGGCGAAGTCATTGAAGTAAATGGCCGAAATAGCGCGATGGAAAATCAAATAGAACTTTATTCACTGTGTGACTACATTTATACTGCACTATAAAACAAATGTTAATAGTGTCGAGTACTGTAGAGCGGTTTGTTCTAACAAAACCTTTATCTGAATAACAAAAGACCCCAAAATAAACATTTTCAAAATGGTTTATTAATTTTAAAATTAAAAAAAAGCAAATTTTGAGTTATTATTTGAGATTGTATTTGTGGCAGTTGTATGCTGTTGATGTTTGGGGCTGTAGTAGTGTAACAAAGTAATTGCCTCGCTGACATCAATACGTCTTGCTATACAGAAAACTCAATTTGTCAGGCAAAATTATTCATTCTCCGCGGTATCCAACGACGATTTTTTGCATAACTGATCTCATTCATCCCAAGTGCTGGAGATGAAATAAAATCTCTGTTATCTCTGAAAACATTCGGAAATCTTCGGAAGAAGTCGTTTCTAAGGCACTTTTATGATTTTATAAAAAATTCGGAAAATCTTCGGAGGTATTCGGAAACGTTCGGAAATCTTCGGAAAATGTTCTTAAGGAATTTTTTAGACTTTTCAAATTTTCGGAATATCTTCGGAGATTTTCGGAAGTACACCAGCGACCAATCAACGCTTAGTAGTTTTGCCCTGAATGAAGAAAAAATGTCCCCGCTGTTATCCAACCGGCTCCAAGTAATTTTTCCCTCTGTTATAGTTCACAAGTGTTTCTATCATTGAACAGGGCAAGTAAGCGAGTTTTATATTTCTTTTATAAAATAAGGCACACAAACAGCCGATAAATTCCCCGATGACGTAAGCAGACACACTCTATTCAGATTTAGAGTGCGTCACTACAGCCAATCAGAACAAGCGTTATATTTCGTTCATTTTATAATATAGAAATATAAAACGAGCGCGTGCGCTCTGTTCAGTGATAGAAACACGCGTGAATTTTTTTAGTTTTTTTAGTTCGCGAAAGAAGTGCTTAGACTTTCTGACAAGTGACAAAGGATGAGTGAACTTTAGAACTGGACTAGTCTTCAACAGCACGAAATCCTCCGATGTAATAGGGTCTTTGTATTGTTTTTTCTTTGCTCACGTTTTATTTACCATGCCGTTGAAGATCTTCAATTGTAGCGCCAAGCACATTGTTGAAAAGCTCGAAATTCGCAGATGTCATCGTTATGCCTTTCTTGAAGAGACGGTTGTTAAGGTATCTTTTAATTACAAAGCGGAATGATAAAAGCGAGCGCCGGCTGTACTTTTCCCCGCTCTTAGTGCGAACCTCGGTTAGTGTAAAGTTAATACAAATTCGTCAAGTTCCAGCTCCCTCATGTCTTCTAACTCTTTCTTCTTGGAAGATTTTTGCGGGACCCAGTCTGTAAGTTTACACTAATTTACTGTATCAGTATGTTTGATGTTTACGTTTTTTGTGATTCTAATTTGCATTGTTGTCATTCACAGTGCGTTTATGATCGTTTTAAAACTTAAGGTTTAATTCAATTAAACAGATATTAAAACACGACTTTTTCTTCTCTGTTGATATGATCATAGCTTTTGATGTCGTTGAAAATTGATTACAGTACAGGTAATTTACTAATTACTTTGAAAAAAGCGACACAACCCATTTCGTGTTGTATTTGGCGCTTTGGCCTCGATTTATCTCGTTGCTCTTCAGTTAGCTCGTTACTTAGTGACAATTATATCTTCTATGCTTATGTCAGGAAAGCAAAATTCCAGACCGAATTGTGGTAGTTCCTCGTCGGATACTGCAATTTATTTTTTCGGAAAAAAATTCAAAATCCCGGCCAATTCCCGCGATGACGTATGCAGACACACTCTAGTCGGATTTAGAGTGCGTCACCAAAGCCAATCAAAATGCGCGTTATATCTGCTTTGTTTTATAATAGGTTATAGAAACTGTAATACAATGATGAACGCAAAATTCAAGAGTTCACGACCACCAGGTACAGTTACGCAGCACCCACAGTTCCAACTTTTTAAAATTATCCCATACTAGTGCAAATCTTACTTTCAAAAAATTTTGTTTCATGTAAATATTCGAGATATTTAGCATAGTATTGTAATTTTGTGGTGCTGCTGAACTGACCGTGCCTGTAATTCAGTTTTAACCTGCAAGAGGTATGAATAAACCTATCATTATCATTATTATCATTATTTCAAAGTTACAAATACTTGCTCAAACCCAATAACAAAATGATTATCACGGCTTACATAATAGAGTGTAGTAACATATGGCAGTCAAGAACTGTCACTTCCAGCCTAGAAAGACTGTCTCTAGTTGGCATTCTTCACATTCCCAAACTTTCAAGATATTCTGCCACTACGTAGACACCTTTGTTGGTGTTTCCCTGTTGACCCCCTTCTGGGCAGTGAGCGATGATAATAGCAGTCTTGCTTGCCTGTAAGGTAATCGATCCATGTTCTTTCATTTTTCCATAAACAATTTTGCCATCTTCTTCTCTTAAGAATTGGTACCTTGTGCCTTCAGCATAAACTGCATCAGACATGAATGGAGTAAAATCTTTATTTTTGAAGCATCTGGCAATGTTTGCTCCTTCTGATCCCTGAAGCTTTAACAAAGAAGACAATAACCTTGTCACTCTACTAAAGCTCACAAAATTTAACAAATACTAGTAAATACTTCATATTATTTACTATGCTAATGAAGATGTTTTTTTTTTATGAAACACATTCTGGTACAGACAGCAGCACTGACCATACATGTTTGAAAAACAAAGTAATTTTACTTTATCAATGAAACACACGCAGTACAAGACGATAAAAAGTTATCAGTTACCACCGACTGTCCAGACCACAAGATCTGATCTCGATAGATTGCATCAGAGTTGTGGACAGAACTAAAAATTGGCACATAAACGGGGAGTGCGCGAGACAATTACATCAGCAGGATCAATAAGCCAGACTTAAATCGAGACCAGGGCGTGGTCCTTCTCCCTCGCACCTGGGGCCACCTTCTGCAGTCACGCGTATCAAAGTTGAAAAAAACAAACGCCCACAGCGTGACTGGAGACATCGTGTGAAAGGCTCCTATTGAGAAACGAAAACTTTATTTGGTTTTTAAAGTTTTGGATTTCGATTCAAAAGCTTTAAGTGTGCTTTATTCATAATCAGTTCACCAGTAAAGATAAACCGTCATGCTCAGAAAATCATATATCTGAGTCACCGACGGGAACCGAACCCACAACCCTCTGATTACCGGGCAGATGATCTACCCACCGGGCTACAGAGACTCACAACGGGGAGCTGAGAGACTGACAGGAATCAAACCCGCAACCCTCTGATTACCAGTCAGATGCTGTACCAACAGAGCTACAGAGGCTCGACTTGAGGAGCACTTTCTATCTTTATCACCGAGTTGAAAGTTAAATGGAATCTTTATACTTTTCCAGCTTACTGCTTTACATGAGAAGTGAATTTTAAACACGTTCTGTTTTCCCATGCATGGCCCGTGGATGAAACCAAGGTATATTTTCTGGGGAAACAAAGATCCCCGCCTGTGACAATTTTCTCTAAAATTTCCAGTTTTTTGGAGGGGAAAAACTGAGGTATTAAATAAAAGGTCCGAGGTCCCAGAAACTCTAACGAGCAGGTATGTTTTGGAGGTGGGGTAGAAATTGTTACACAGCATCTCATTTCAGTGTCGGATACTGGATTTTAAAAAAGGGGGTGGATATTTGTGAACGTCGATTTCAGCGAAAGTGCCTTTGTAAAAGGTGAAAAAAGAATCTTCAATCTTTTAAAACATCTACAAGGCGAACTTTAAAAGAGAGAACTCGGCATTGTATGTGGTCTGTACCATCTCCTTCGCACAGACAAAGTTCAAGATGTGTCAAAAAATAATTTGCCAGAGTCCAAGTTTCAGCATCTAAGCTCCATTCCTCATCATTCGGGTAGAAGCGATCGTATCGTTTTTCTACGGTTCGCAGGCTGGCATTCAGTGTGATGACAATAAACGCGTACAATCCGAATATGGTTTCGAGTGCCTCTCAATCCACCGCGATTTGCTCATTCTTTGCGCATCAATGACAGTATTTCGCGGGCCCTAAAATCGTTGTCTGTCTGTAAACTTGCGAATATTTTGTCTGTTTTGTCAACGCTCAGTGACAGGTTATTGATAAATCGTGTATTGGTCCAGGCACTGCTTTTCATGTGGGCGGGGCCAGCAGGCCAATTGTTTTATGGTCCTCCTTGCTACATACTGGACTTCTTTTCAATCTGTTGTAATGTTTAATCGTTTGTAATTTTATGTGGTAAAAAATATAGTGAAACTGAATGGGGAAAGGACTAAAATATTTAACAAGCAGTTATTAATACCATTTAATATTTTTCCCTTAAAATGATCATTGTTTTTGCAAGATGCACTTTATCAAAAATTCAATTAGACTTAAAGAAGCAAGTCAGAGTATGCATTTCAAAAGTATATAAAGCAAAACTAAAATATGGAAGACATTCAGTAAAAGCATAGGCAGAATCAGTTTTACTATAATTCTAATTTTAAAAGTTGATGAAAAGTTTTCACTTGCTGCGTTGGCTTCAACAGCCTATCAAGTGCTTCAGATATATATTTTATGTTACCTTTGAACTTTTATTTCACCATAATTTATCATCACCTCGAAAGTGTCTTATTAAAGTTAGATGCACGTAGAGGATGTTGCCTTTTTAAAATAGTTGGTTAACAAAAAAATTGTACCTTGTATACTAATCCCTGATCTTCCTCAACCGAAAAGGGCACTAAATGTAGGAACAAGGCCATAGGACGGGTCAAGGTTCTAAATAGGCCTTTTTATTAAATCATGGGTCAGCTTCATAAAGAATTGAACTGAATTGAACTTTGACATGTTTTTTCTGTTAATCAGGAACTTACACTTTTACTGGATTCAAAGCCTTCTTTTTTCAACCATATTTTGGGATGTGTTCAAGCTTAGTAAAAAATTAGCAATTTGTTGCAATTGGATTACTCTTTTCTTAGAAAGAAAAAGCATTATCATGGCAAGGGATATTTTATTTGGAAAACGAACTCTATCTTGGAGATTCCTCAAGACAGAAAACAGTAAAAGGTCACTTTGATTATACCATGTCAAGATCTTCCAACTAATTTGCTGTGAAAACCACTTTGAATATGCAAAAGTTAAAAAATGGAGAAGGCAACGAGACTATTCCTGTTTATTGATGAATACCATTACAAAACCATTAACAATCTCGCACTAATTGCCAAGACAAAACTCAAGAGTTCACAACCACTAGGCACAGTTTCAACTTTTAAAAACTATTTCATGGTGCAAAGCTTTTTTTAAAGTTACAAATACTTGCTCAAACCCAATGATAGAATATTACACACCTTCATAATAGAGTGTAGTAAGATATGGCAATCAACAAGAGACAGGCTGGCAGAATCAGTTTTTACTTATTGCAACTAGAGGTTAAACAAAGGTACTGTTTTGTTACATTGTGTAAAAATGATGAGCTATAAAGCAGATTTACTCAATCCATGTCATTTACAAATAGAAATCAAATCCTGATTATCTGCAAAAAGATATTTCCTTGTACTACAATGCACTAGAAGCTGTCTTTGTCACTTCCAGCCTAGAAAGAATGTCTCTAGTTGGAATTCTTCACATTCCCAAACCTTCAAGATATTCTGCTATTACAGCAACACCTTTGTTGGTGTTTCCCTGTTGACACCCTTCTGCGCAGTGACCGATGACAATGGCGGTCTTGCTTGCCTGTAGAGTAATTGCTCCATGTTCTTTCTTTTTTCCCATAACAACTTTATCATCTTCTACTCTTAAAAATTGGTACTTTGTCCCTTCAACGAAAATTCCGCCAGCCATGAATGGAGTAAAATCTTTAGCCTTGAAGCATTTAGCAATGTTTGCTCCTTCTGATCCCTGAAGCTAGCAAAAAAAGAAAATAACCTTACTCACTACTTTCAACAGATACTACTTTTTGTTAAACATTAATTACTAATGCTAGTTATATTATTTCTTGATGAAACACTTTACAATACTGATGAAGTTTGAAATACCAAGAAAACTTTTATTTTCTCAATTACTTAATATTTGGCAAGTTGAATTTACAGGGAATCCAAAAAATGTTTTCGCACTTATATGTGCAGCACCATAAAAGGGCAACTGTCTCTGACATCAGTTGTATTGTGGCTTAATCGAACGTATCAAGAGGAGAGTAAATTAATGACCGTGGTTACATATCCTATCATCATTGATTAAGCTAAAAAAATAAGCTCTAAATAAATCACTTAAGTATATACTAGCTTGGCTACAAGTGATTTGATTGGTTTAGGAACAGTAGATGTGAACGAATATTTACCTCCAAAACAGTAGATAATGACACTCAACAAAATGGTGGACAGAAGTAGTTGTCTTGCATCCATTTTGGATAACAATATTGAAAAAACCACAGAAAATACAATTCCTCAAAATACCAGAAAGGCAAAAAAGCTTTATTTTAACATGTTGTTGAAAATTAAGCTGTTTATGCATTACTTTTGTCGCACTCTGTGATTCCATTAATAAAAATAGCTCTTTCTAACAAATGACCAATTTCTCAACTCTCCCTTTGTTGTCAATAACCACACCATAACCAATGGGAAACTTAAGCTCTTCATGCAAAGTCATTTACAATGTTTTGCACTAGGCCCTCCAGTTTACTGTTTACTGAAATCTTGTGCACAAAGATAATTATTTTCACGTAAAAAGAAAAACCTGTCAAATATCAAATTGCACAAGTTCGCAAAGGAATTGCTGGATTTGCAGTTTAGATCAGAAGTCGTTTTAAACACATTTAGAGCTTGTAGTAATGGCTGTAAATCATAACTAGGTGTTCATAGTGACTAATCTAATAGAAAAATAGTTAAGTATCGCTTGGACAGTGTACTACATTTATTCAAATTAGTGCCCTGGGCACTTATCAAATTTTTTGCCTTTTAGGGTGGGCGTTTATTCAAGGTGGGCACTAGTATAGTTAGCTTTTCATGATTTTCAGCAAGTAAAAACAAAAACATGATTTTCACATTTCACTCAGGATTATCAATTTCCCTCTCATTGCATGTCCTTGATGTCCTTTGTAAACCATTGAGGAGATGAAACAATCAAATCATCTCTTGTACACTTTACTTTCAGCGTTTTGTTATTAGCTTTTTTGAGAGAATGGGGATCTGGCAAGTTAAAAATGCAAACTTTAGGGCACACATATATACCCTGCAAATACCAAAAATGCAAGTTATGGATTATAACCACAAGAAACAAACCTTCAGTGCACAGGCATGCCCAGCCGTAGTCCAGGGAGCTCCACCATCCACACCAATTATGCAAGCTTTGTCACAATGTGCTGTCCCTGAGGAATCTTTTGTTTGTGCTACAAGGTTGTCGATGTAACTGTCCCAAGACATATTGCTTTGGTATCTGAAACAAAAATCAAGGAATTAGCTTTGGCGAGCAGATGAATTGACAGATTATTTCATTAAAATAGCTCTCTTGGTTGCTGAAATATGAAGGTTTTTCACACATGAGATGTCATGTCTAGAAAAAGGAAAAATCACAAAACAAAGTCTTTCTTGAAAAACCAGATCAATGATCCTAAAACTTTGCAGGGATGTATTTCACTAACAAATGAGCATGTTGTTATGTTTTTATGCTGTTGTTATGTTTTTATGCTGTTGCTATGGCAACAGCCTCGGTCCCAGCACTTTTTTGTTTTGAAGTAAAAAAAAATTGCTACCAAATTATAAAGTTTTGTCTTTTTTATCATATATAGCGAATAGACTGTAAATGCTGAAAAAAACCCTAAAGTTTTAAATTTTAGAAACATGTGGTCTGACTATCATGTTGCTATGGCAACATCAAAATTCCTATAGTTTAATGTTGTTTTAAGAATTTGAAGTTAATGCCAAGTTTCAGGCATATAAAGAAGTAGTTCAAGAGATAATTGTTGTTTTGTAATTTAATCTCATCTGAGTTCCTGACAGGACATCACAATCTTTCTAATTTGTATATTTTAAAAATAGGCAGTCAGCGACATGTGGTTACTGCTTTTGATGCTTGGAATAGAATATTCCAGCTTAGCTTTGGGTTTTTTTGTTCTAAAGAATGTTTATTGACCCATTACCAGTTTTATTTTATATGCCCTCTGAAGAACTTTATAGTTCGCTTTCATCTCTCTCTAGAAAATACACAGAGAAACTATATTCACAGAGCAACTACGAAGTCAATACATAGCTTCTTCTAAATAAAAAAAAATCACCAAATAAGAAGGGTATAAAAAATTAAATTTTGAAAAATCTTTGCAGAATACTTGCATTTTCAATTTTCTTTTGAATTAATGGACTGTAAATACTTTAACTTTTAATACTTGACAAAAATAGAATCTATCATCACCGAAGTTAAACTAAATCATGTCAAAAGTCGCATCAGTGCATTAACGGTTTTTATTTATAAACAGCTATCCGAAAGCTCAGTGAAACAACCAAATCGCTAATTACAACTTGCTACAAATCCAGTACTGACATGATTCTCTCCTATTTATAACTGATTTTTGAAACAAAATTATAAAAGATTGAGAAATTTAACTAAAAGCACAAGAACTTAAGTAAACAATTTACAACTGAAATTATGGTTGCTACAACTGACAAAATGAAAAAGTTTTTTTTTATTAAAAATTCTCAGGAAACACTTAGACGGCTATGTTTTATTGAAGAATGAGAATGGTTAGAGTTTTTTTACTCTACACAATGGCAGAGATAAATGTAACGTCAAAGTAATGATCTGAGTCAGAAACTTAACTAGGAAACAATTAACTGCCCTGCAATATTGTTGAAAAGAATTTGAAGTATTTATGTTTTCAAGGCTTTATGGATTTTTGCATAATTTGTGTCTGTCAATCAATGGATAGCATGAGCAGCTGCGGAAAATCTGAATCCTCACTCACTGAATATAAACTTGCAACTCCAGAAGCAGTAAGTTAATCAACTTCAAAGTAGGTGCATTTTTAGTTTTCTCAAATTTCTACTTCAGTAATTTTTTCAGCATCAAACCTGAAACCTGTAACTTATAATCTGTGACCTGTAACTTGCAACCAGTGCATTTAACCCTCAAGCAAATCTGTCAAGAGCTTACCGCACTAATTAGCGAGTTTATCCACAAACTGATCAAGTTGGTTTTGGAAGTTAAACTCAGGGTGTATTAAACCATGATTTTGCACTTATGGAATAGAGTTCAACTGTGGAATACAATTCATAAGTAAATAGGAAGATTTATTATAGCTATAGAAATATTATATGGGTTTATGGTCAAAACTGAGAAACAGCACCCGCCTCTTGGCTACCTGTTCATAAAAGTTAACAGTGAACACATGCGCACATAAGGCCATGACAATATTGCTATGCATTCCCAGAATGCAGTAGCCACAAAAACTTTAATATCTCAGCAACCAAAGGGGGAAATTTTGCTGAAATAAACGACATTTTCTTCTTTTTCAACATACTTTCTGACACTCCAAGTTCCATGATTCTGATATATACACTTTCAGAGAATTAAAAGTCGTTTGACATGATTTTTTGAATTTGTTAACATCTTGCCGAACAAAAGATTGGTGGTTTGGGCAGGCCAACTATCCTTTTAATGCACAGGCCTTTGCTTTGATTCACTCCATTAGTACTACAGTAAACCCTCTCACAAAGCACACTTTCAGGACCTGCCTGCTTTGTCTGTTGGAGAGGTGTCTGTCTTTAAAGACTTAAAAGACAGCAAGTGACTGAGAAAACACATAGCAGGGATCAGAATTTGGTCTCCGCTTTATCTGGGTGTTCATCTAAAGGGGCTTTACAGTACATACTAAAACATTAGTGACAAAGCTTTTTTTATAACCTATGGTCTTAATTATTACAATTAATGCACTGTTCATGGTTATATTTGGCAGTGGTGTTTTGCCAGTTAAATGCAACTATGATGATAGAGCTTTCTCCATTTGTGCACCAAAACTCTGAAACAATCTGCCAATTCACATTAATAATAATTAGCTTTATCATTTTAAAATTTTGCAATTTCTAAATCATTTGAAATTGGATTACAGTTTTCCCCCTTTTTTAGATTTTAAATACTTATCGATTACATTTGAACACTGAAGTACAATGTAAATAGTTTCTTACAGTAACAGCATTGAGACTGGTCTAAAAGCATATTTGTATTATTATTGCGTATAATTTGTTGCTTTTAACATTTATTGCATAGGATTGGAATTTTACAATCTTTTCTTAGCAATATGACAGCAGTTTGTTTTCTGTTTCATTCTCTTCTACTGATAGACTGTACCTCTTTCCCTTTAGCTAAAATAAAACAAATCCTGAAGAATTACAGAAAATTTTCAGTTTTCTTGTTTTCTGGTCATGTGGCTTTCTGCCCTTGTGAAGCATACTTCAACCTGATATCTTTTATAAATTTTTCTTTGCCTTTCTTCCAATGTCACATGTTGTATTCTTTGCAGCAAAGCCAATAATTTCCAGCTTTTTGCTCACAGTGGCAACTTCAAGTGTTTTATTTGAGGCATAACCATTGACTACTTTGTTTATGATAAATGATGTGCAACATGTAGGCTGAATACCTGTGCTAAAACATGCATAGATAAAAACTCTATTTGCACTTAGTTCTTGCCACAAAACCACACAACCATGAATCAGCCCATTATAGCAGCTCTTTAGTTTTGCTGTTAGGTCACTCAAATGTGCAAAAACGCTGTCTTTTCATAAGTAGAATACAGAGGATTAATGTTAACCTCTATAGCAATCACTAACAGAAGGACTACAATGAACACAAATGTTTGGACATCCCAAATAATTTCTTTAATTTATGCCAAAAAGTAAACTGAAACTTTTTGTAACAAAAGATTTTGTGTCGAGAAACCTCTCTTAATTCACTCATCAGAATGAGCCAAATTAAGAAACAAAAACAAAAATGAAGTAAAATTTCGACTCTAGCACTGACAAAGTCCATGAAAATGAGGTAAAATTTTGACTCTAGCGTCGACTAAGTCCATGAAATTTAACCAGCTTTCAAACAGACTCCCGTCTCCATTTCCCTTTGAATTGGTACCCAAGCAACTTAGGAAAAGCACATGGTAACCCCTGAGACTGTCCAAGACAATCTAAGCTCAAGAGTTTGCCTTAAAGATAGCAAAAGGTAACATGCGACTACCTGAAACAGTCTTATTAAAATCCGGGCCAAAACTTTGGAAAGCAAGGAATAATATGCGACCAAAATAACACAATACAAAAAATAAACAAACCCTACCCTCGAAAATACAGAGACACAAAACAAATTTCAAGCAAAATAGAGCTTTCGAGCTTTCCAAAAAAAGGCTGAGAATGCAAGCTATTCTGTGATAAAATCCATTTCATGGGATATGTAGGAAAAAAAAAGAGACCTTGAGTTGTGACAAAAAGATGACAACATTTCGAGAACACTAATTTGCAGATTTTCATTTTTAAGTTATCATTCACTAACCCTTGCCTTGCAACCTTGGAAAACTTTCTAACTAATAAAGTAGTACTTAGTTGAGGCAATTACTAATGTGGTAGTTACATAGAAGACCCAACTTTTGATTAGAATTAGAATATTTAGAATTTGGAGTTTGTTCCACAAGAATATCTTTTATATTCTTTTTGAACTTGTGTTCAAAGATTGAAATAAAAAAGTAAAAGATAACAAAAATGAAAATAAAATTCTTGTTACTTGTAAATCGTAGTCTAGTTAATTCCCAGAAACAAACTGAAATTGTCTCAACTGATAAACAAATTCCTAATGTCGTTTCTCATATTCCAGGAAATGTTGGTATTATAGCATATATTGAGTGCTCTGATAATACTGGAACATGTTAAGGGTATAAATAATCTATTTTTTTCACTGGTTATTTAATCAAGACTTGATCAGTCTAAGGTAAGCAGTAAACAAACAATTTGAAGCTTTTAAGATAAACCATACCAGTCCAGGATAAATTTTTCTGCTAAAATATCGTATTTTATTTTTGACCACAAATTGGAGTGCATAAAATTGATTACAGAAGAGCAAAACTACAATTCAGTAAAGTGGTCTTAGCATTAAGCAGACAACTTTAAAGCAAAGCACGGAAGACACTAAAGAAACCAACACAGAGCAAATAAGAAGCATCAATCCAAAAACTAACATTATATCAAGATGGCATAAGCTATTTGGTTCTCATGAGTGAAAGCATACAGAAGTTAAGTTTAGATCAAACGTGTGTGGTAAATTAAATTTCTCAGACATAAATTGCAAATTAAAAACTCACTCTAAGAACTTGGAAGTTGTTAAAACCGAGCAAGCAAACCAGTTTTTACTTCTTGCGCTAACTCGAAAACGAATCAAACCAAGTTGCATAATATGAGAAAACTCTTTCGGTCGAAAAAAAGTACACGCGATCATCTCAGTAAAACCAATGCAGTGCACAAAAGCGCTTCAACTAGCCTTCGTTAAGTAAACAGGCTTCATATTTAAGCCATTTAAAGAGGCCAGGGTAGGAACTTTTATCTTTTGATTTGATAGTTTTACCAGAATTCAAAACACAAAACTGTCAAAAGATGAAGATATTTGTCCAAATTGATGTTTAGATTTTCAGTCACTCAAAAGTAAGGACTGTTTAATATTTCATCTACTCACGAGACAACTCGCAACAAAAGACCGGCATAAAATTTTTCAGTCACTAAATAAGTTTTCCCACACCAAAACATACAAGTATGTGCGTTTAAGTTAAAGTGAAGCGAAACCAAGCAACAGCGAAACAGATTTTGCCACTGAGCTACATTTAAGAGTCAACGCCTTCACGTAAAATTACGAATAACTTCTTGAACTCTTAGTCTCGAAATGAAATTTGCGGTCTTCCAACGGCATGTGAAAGTGAATTTAAACGAACGAGATTTTAATACAAGAGAAAATGAGATTCCAAAGAAATTAAGGCTGAAAGTAGTACTTACAATGGTTTTAAGGGCAAAATAAAGCAGAATAAATAAGCACATGTGAACTACAATCAATATAATTTCAGTGAGTCTGGACAAAAACGTTCTAAAAGAAAAAGTCACAAATTTCCGGGCAGTTCGACAATTTCACGCCGCCTCGGAGCGACTTCTCGTTGTTCGACAGCACAATACAACACAGAAACAATATTAAAAGTGAAAATGTTTCATTAAAAACGTTTTGGGAAAATATCCGATTGAAAACTCCATCAACATTAGTCAGAGATGAACAGCTTCGCCGAAATTACACTAAGCTGGATGTTGCAATCGTTCATAAGATGATGCGTGCTGTTGCAAGCCCGAATGCAAATTACTTATAAAGCTGCCGTTTTGGCCCTTAAACTATCTCACTATTCTGAATTCGCCCATTGCACTGTCTAGGAATTAATAAAGATAATCAGTGGAGAGAGAAGTGTAAACTTACCGAAAGAAAGATGAATTTCTCTGAAGAACGACCAAGTTCGAACCACTGCCCTCTACAAGCAGGAACGTCGAAGTGTGACGAAGACAAGGGGTGCGGCCCCCTATGAGCCCGCATTCAGCTAACCGCTGGCTCCATAAAATGCATCCGGTCCCAGGCTACTACGCGTCACTTTCAATACGTTCTGCGTTGAAACTACGATTAATTCCACAATTTATGTCTATGTTCTCAGATGACTGGAGTATGCATGGAAATATATCATTTGTCACTTCAAAAAGCCACCAAAAATGTATTTCCTGCTTTTAACTTACTTCATATGCTAGCGTTAGATCATGTTGTCTGGTGTGGTGAGAGCAAGGCATACTGCTTTGAATATAAACTGGTTTAATACAATATTTTATTCAACTCAAGCTAAAGTTTGCTCATGTCCGTTTGTAGTCCAGCTGTTGTTGATGTAAAGAGGGAAATATCAGATTAGACACTGTTTGGGTGGTCCTTTTCAAAATTAAACTAGTTTGGGCTGTGCACGCTGAAAATTACTGTGATGACCTTCAGGTGGTTTTGTCAGGTCGTGTCTAATAGTAATACAGACTTCATTTTTATTTCATTTTGTGAATGTCAATGACTTGGCACAGCTAAGTGAAAATATTAATAAATTAAAAAGGAAAAAATGCCAATACTATTTTGCAGATGTATTTTATTAACATAGGTTTCGAATTGAGCAGTAAAGCTCAGTCATACAAAGAAACAACATAGGCAGTTATACATGCTTTCACAAAAATATCTACAAGAAGAAGCTAAGAAATCACCGAGTCAAAGGCTTCAGTTTTGGCAACAGTTTTGTGCAGAGAAAAGAGATGACGCGTTGCAACGTGAAGAAGTGAAAGATAAAGATAACCCGATTTTTTCCCTAACCAATCAAATATGCAGTAAGAAAAAGTCCAACGCTTGTGTGGCATTATTTAACATCCTAACCATTTGTTGCACAGATTTCTCAAAATTTTGTCAACTTCTCTTAGAAGTGAGAACTAGCTATAAGCCGGCCGTGTACGTGACGGTGAGAGGGTTGAAAATACTGTGTTTTTTATATACATCCTTGTTTCTTTATAATTGTTGTTGTTTAAGGAAACGCGGCCTTTTCAACGTATCTGTCACCACGTCCGAGTTTCTTAAGGTTGTACCATTCAATAATACATCACTGAAATGCACTTCCCGCAATATCATGTTAATTCATACAGAACTAATTAAAGGCTGTTACAGAAGAGCAATTAATTTTGTTATGGCCAAAAAGTAGTTTTGTATAAAAAAGATAGAAGGGTTTTCCCTGTTAGGTCCTTATTCCAGAAATTTGGAAACTTGTCAAGATAGATTTACTTACCACTTAGCGGTTTATGAAAGGTTACTTTTTGCCCTTTATGGAATTAAGGTCTCAGCCGATCTTTTGTATTTGGCTTTTAAGTATAAACAATGGACTAACGTTGCACAAACGAAACAAGTTGAATCTACATCAGGATGTTTTGTAAGCCTGATTTTATCAAAGTGACGAAATATTTTGTTATTAAAGATCACAAGATTTGTGTTTTTACTGCAAGTCACAGAATGATTTTCTGCTTAGTCACTCAACTGAAGCCGGCGTAACTTGTTATACTGCTTTGCTCCACACTCTCTCAAATGGTGGCTGCAACTACAGCTTGCTTTTTTTACAAGACCAGTAACTTTCGGCTGAGGCTTGGCTGCTCTTAAATCAGTTATGACGACTTCAGCCTCAAGTTGTTCTTAAATTGTTCTTATTTCCTGGTGGTATTCAAACAGTGGAATAGACAATAGTTGTCCGAAACAAAAAAAAGGCGCTAAGAAATACGTGTTTGTTAGTGTATTCTTTAGTCAAACGCCATGCGTATATTGTACGGTATCGTACATGTATGCAGGGTATAGAAGCATCAATCTCAAGTTCATTGGCAGCGAGGCCTCGCCCTCCTCTCCAAAGCTTTGCTCCAATTTTTGAAGCAAGATGCTGCGCTTAAAATTGTCTCCTAAGGCACTACCTTGACGCAAGCTGCTTGAAAGAGACGGCAGCATTTTATTGGAACAATGCAAACAGACTGAATGCAAAATCTGGTTTATGAACAAGTTGAATTTCCTATCAACTTAAAAGTTCCTAAATGTCGCAAGCTTTCAAATAATTTTTGTGTTTCAGAGACTAATTGGACACGTGAACAAAGATAACGGTTTGACGATGTTAGTTTATATAAAGGGACCAAGTCACGCTGTGACAAACAGAACTCAGAAGGCGTGAAACAGCGAAACCAAGGAGCTTCAAACAACGAAATAAGGAAGAGAACAGTTTTATGTTTAACTGCAAAAAAAAAAAAAAAAAAAAAAAGAAAGAAAAAAACTCCAGCTAACTAAAGAATATTTAAGAATAATTTTCTAGTTCTTCAATACATCTTTATTGAACCAATTACAACCTAAACGATTATGGTATATGTTTATTCGCCGGGTATATACTATTAATAGTTTGGCTGAAATACAGCCGACTGAAAACCCTTATTTAGCTAGAGACCTTGCCACGCAACATATGTTGTGCGCTAGTTTCATGTTAATAGGGGGTTAACCAACGAAAACAAAACTATTCGGTCATGAATAGAATATTTATCAAAGTTGCCACCCGGAAATGTCTGAAGTTGGAAACGTGTCATGTGTCATCTTCAGAAATAGCAGTTAAACCTGTGCGGGGTAGCTGCCCTCACAGATAGTTGATCAACATATATATTCTCTTTACAGTATCAATCAAGAATGAACTGGCCGGTTAAGAGAATATAAAATTGATCATGTGCCAAAAATTCCTTAGACAAAAAGTAAATTTTTTATCCCGTGTCAGTCATTATGTCACAGTTTAAGGAAATAATAGATTATGTTGCAGTCGGTTCTTTCTGGTTTGTTCTCGGGAATGCCGGAAAAAAACAGGGCAAATTTTACCTGCTTGAACTTCCGGCAAGGAAGTTCAAGGCAATCGCTTTTGCCACGTGCGCCGTAATGAGCACTTTGTTGAAGTGTAAAAATTGAGCTATATGCTTTCAGAGTTTGCGCCTAAACGAGAACTTGCATTTTCAGCCCTTAGGGCATGAGCAAAACGCTGTCACAAACAGCCAGTGACATACGACACCGCGAGACGGAAGCCCCCCTCGGTATAAATGGAAAAGTGTTTTCTGTCGCGCGAAAATCCGTTCTGAACACCATGCATAAGGACGAAAACTGCCGCCGGACGTTAATCTGTGGTTTGAATTAAGGTAGAAGCTGTGGATGAGTTATTTTCCGGATTCAATTCCGGGAATGCTGTCGGGCCGAGCTCGTGACCACCAGTACTACTTAATATGGCTTCACGATAATCCGGGTTTAATTTAAGCATCATTTTAAAAATGTTGAGAAATGTCTTTATATGGGCATCTTATCGACAGTACGTCAGAACTAGCGGAGATATAAACAAGACAATTGCATGGAGAGGCAAAGGTTGTAGAAAAATGGCTTAGAATCTTTTGGTGTTCAATTTTTAGGGGAAGTTGGCCTTAATGTGTCTTCCATTCTTTGCTTTTTTAAGAAAAGGTTGCACAGGCATTTCTTGACTCTTAATTTTGTAAGAAACTTTCCTCTCTTCATGCTTTTAAATCTACTACGCTTCAATATTTCCGAAAAAAATAATATCAGCTTTCGAGAATGATAGATAAATACGAACAGACTTTATTAAAGAGTCAGACCATACAGTCTGGGAGAAACACGTCTTAATAAGGGGACTCATAAAATTATTACTATAAAATTCAATACAGGTAAAAAAAAACTAACTAAAGATACCTACATAGTCTGCCCTTGAGGCGACCCGAAGCACTACTTCTCTCTGTAAAAATTTAAAAACTGAAGTCTCGCTTGGACAGAAAAACGCTGAAAAAAAATCATAACTCAATCGGCAGCTGTCAATCGAAACATTTTACAAAGCGTCAAATATTGATCGCGTGCAGTTTTTCTCTTCGATCTGCTATTCAGCAAAATTTAAGTGTCTTTTCGTGGGACTCTGGCATTTTATACATTCAAATCCAATTGTTATGCTAGGGTAAAGATTGTCGTGTACATCTCTAATGTACTGATTTTGAAAATTTGATTAACTTTTCAACAATTACTGGCCCCTCACAATATCTCCCCTCTGAGGCCCCTTGGTTTCCTTAACAGTGAACAAATAGTTTACTGGTCCGCGCAGTATCTCCCCTCGGAGGTCCTTTGATCTCCTTTTTAAAACAATGACCAAATATTTGCCGGCCGTTCACAATATCTCCCCTCCGAGGCCCTTTGATTACCCTTAACAGTGACCAAATAATTTGCCAGCCCCTCGCAGTATCTCCCCTCAACAGTCTACGTTAGGCAGACCCTTAGCATGCTACGGTAAAACTTTTACAACAGTTCAAACATGAAGACATTGAAGGGAATTTATTGCTTGTCAAACCCAACCTGACTAAAAATAGATACTCTATGAACAATTGCCGAGGATTTCCTAATATAGAACTCAACAAAATCCCAGGGAACTCTTGGCTTTTAAATTCGATAGCCACTTCTTTAACGCAAATTACGTTTAACAACGTCAGGCGATAACAAAGTTCGTGCATATCAACACGCACGTGATTCTGTGCGATACCCGCGCGTATGAGCATGCGCGATGGCATCAAAATCTTTTAATCCAATTTAGACGCAAATCAGCGTTTGATTCGTTGCTAAACTCTAAAAAGATGTCTCTGTGACCAAGTTACTCACAACTTCGTGTAGACTGTGTCAGCGTAGGGGGAATAGACATCGTTGGTTGACCACGCTGGCAAAATTAATGTGCTTAGAAATACTCCCCAGTTATATTGACACCATTTTTGATTTACGCGGATTCGTGTAAAATTAAATGTAGCTCTAACGCCTACCAGTGCTGGTCGTTTAAGACGCGCGATCGCGCACTTGAAATCGTTCCGAGAAGCGCAAACCTTCCTCCGTGCGAATACCGTTAAAGTACGCGAACGTAATTTGCCCCTAACGTCACCTTTTCACCGTTTCGACACGAATACCGAGAATACTACGGAGCGCGTAGGTGACCGGCACAAGTTCCGCGACGGGTTCCTCCGAGCTCGATCCCGCTGGAGCGTGGTCTGGTTTCAAGCAAAACTGATTGTGCGAAATGTGTTCCACAAACTCCGACCATGGCATTTCAACTATCTCCAGCTTGTTCTTGAATCGTTTGACCAGAGTAGCTCTCACCCAGCCGAGCCTCTCC
>JAOBAT010068138.1:0-22755 GCA_026413305.1 Hydrozoanthus tunicans | reverse complement strand
TGTAATGTTATGATTAAAGACAAGAACTTTAGAAACTCGAGCGTGTTTATTCAAGATGGCGACTCCGACTCTACACACTGAGCATGCGCTAACTGATAGTGCGCGCTGACAATATTGCAGGCTCTGAATATTACAGTTTAGTAATTAAAGTTTGTTTTGTTATAAAACCCGCATTTCCTTTGGTCTGTCATGTTGATTTTATTGTTATACCGGAAAAGATTTTGCTCTCGGGGAACAAAATCCCCATAGTTAAACCAGGAATATCCTTAAACCTAATATCGTTAAACCGGGGTTCTCCCCCATACATTTTACTGTAACTTTTGCAGGGGGAACAAATGTTTATCATTTTACCAGGAATATCGTTAAACCAAAGATCGTTAAACCGGGATTCCACTGTACATCTACAAAAATGTATAATTACAAATGTGAGTCTCTTATTATATCTGTCATACTCACAGTTCAACTTCTATGGTTGCACTTGAACATCCATGTTTAACAAATTCACCAAACTGCAAAAGAATAAAATAAATATACCAAACACTTAATTAATATCCTTTTCTAACAGATGGTCAACCGACTAGTCAGCCTAAAACTAAAGATTTGTAATCTAGACAAGGTGGGAAAGGGATAAAGCCCCTGCAAGGAACCACAATGTAAACAAAAAAACTTTTTCAAACTCCAAGAAGCTTAAAATTTGCAGAATATATTATATCATGAATTTATTAATTTTAGTTGCAAAAAGGGAAATTTTATGTAATATATGACTTGCAAACTGAAAGGACATCGGTTTTAACTCCTGAAAAACTTTTTTTACAGAGGCTCTTGAGTTTTAGCTAAAAGTATTTGAATAAATCTCACATTTTTTGCAGAGTCTTGAGTTTTACTTACTTAAATAAATCTTGTACTTTTTACAGTTTTCGCAGAGGTTCTTGAGTTTTACCTCAAGTTTTTTGCAGTTTTCGCAGAGGGTCTCAGAAGGGTCTCTCCTTGGAATAATTTTGCAGCGTTTGTAAAATTGTGCAGTTTCTGCAGTTGCATGCAATTTTGGATATAAGTGGAAAAGTCAAACCTTATGAAACAGACATTAAAACAATGTTGACCACAAAACTCATTGATTCATCAAACTGATTTTCAAAAAGATTTCAGCAGATATTTACAGTTTGCCTTCAAACACAGAACAGATAAAAACACTTTCCATCAATAATTCAATTAGTTATGATATATATACACCATTTTAGAAATTGCTGTTTTTTCATTGCTTATTGATACAAACCCTACAAACAGTTACTTGCCTCACTAGCTCGACCCAGCAGCTTTGTTCCTCCTGCGAGCCCCAAACATATGGCACAAACCACTGTGGACTTCCCAGTTCCTTAAATGAAATCAAATCTGAATTATGATAACTCGTGCATTACAACTGACAGATGACATTAATTTTTTATAGTAGCTAGAAATATAAATGGAAAATCTTTTTTTTTCTGCTAAATAAAATTTCCCTGTTTTCTGTAAAATAAAAATAGCTCTTTCTCAAACAGGCTAAGAGCTGGATTAAAGACTGTACAAGTAAATATAAATACAAATACAAAGCAAATTTTAAAAAGGGTAAAAACTTTAAACAATTCAAGATTCATAAAATGGCTGCATTATACATGATAGAGTTATTTTTCAATCTATTTGTTCTACATAAGGGTTGAATAAAAACACACTTCATTCTTGGGGATAATTCCTTTTCGTTGCGCCCTGTTAAAAGGCTATGTCGTTTGTGATTGCAACTGTCTTTAATCTCACTAGAAGGCGTTCTGTTAGTAATTTTGTCAATTATAGTGTGTGCTGATGTTGTACAATTCAAGAGCTTCTTGGTAACTTAAGTTCAGGAAAATTATCCTCAGGGGGAGCCACTGAATCATTTTTAGTTTTTTGGAGAGGTACAGAGGTAGACCATCAAATAAAAGCAACCTAAAATTAATATGAAGCTAAATTTTAGTTAACTCCTTCAGGTTACCCCTTATAAGACCTTGGTCCCAAAAGACTATTGACCTAAGTCCTTATTCATAAATGGCAGCAATTTCAATATTCTTTTGTTTCCAATCAAATTAGCTAGAACTAGCCTTGTGCTTTCAAAAGAATGTTACCCAAAATGAGGGTAGCAGAGATTATTTGAATGCAGATAAAAGAAGTTTAAAAATCACTACCATTTATGATTAGGGTCTGAAAAACTCAATACAATGACAAGGAATGAGCCTTACCATTTGGTCCCAGTAGAACATTGAGGTGTGGTCCTGGTTTGAACTCACATTCATCATAAGTTCTGTTTACATTACAAAAAAGCCTTCAAGTCCATCAATTTATATAGCTTAACACCTTAAAGAGCATGTGACACTAAGTCAGTTTTTAGGAACAAAGTTTTAATTTGAATTTGTCCCCTCTTAAGGGCCAACAATGTGTAGTTCCAGAAAATATCCACACCCCAACCCTGGAAGGAATTTTTTTGGACCCCCTTCCCCCAAGAGCTTTCAAGATTCATTGTCCTACCCCCTACCCCTCTAGAAATGTTAGTGCTTTATGTTTTTCCTTTTATTTCAAGTTTTTAAAAGAAATATGTCAGAATATGTCCTTATTTTCAATGTGGATCTCCTTTATACTTGTTTCTTCTCTTGGTGATGAGAGAAAAAAAGACAACATTTTATCCCCGTTCCCCCCTGGCATTTCTTAGCTGTCAGAGCCCCCCCCCCTCCGCTGGAAATTCAGAAGATTCCTTCCATGGTTGGGGTGTGGATATTTTCTGGAACTACACAATATGAAGCAACAGGACATGCACACATGTCTTGCCTCATTTCATCCAAAATGGATTTTAAAACATTTGCAACTAAAAGAGTTTATTGAAAACTATAGCAGTTAAAGATAATAATTATTTTAAAATCAACTTTATATCTTTATTTAGTAGCACCTTAATAGATAGACTGAGGCTAGTTGCACGTGACTTGTTACGACATGTTGTTTTTTTCAGAGGGGACACTTTTAGCAAGAAAATTTTTAATTCTACATGCTGTATCTTGGTGTACTTCCATCACATGTTTCTCAAACTTGGCAAACCAATGTTTTTTGTTGTATACTTTTTTAAAACTGAAAAACTGATTTTGTGTCATATACACTTTAAGGGCTGTTCAAACTAGCTTTGAAAGAATGGATACACCAAGCTTCCAAACAAATGGATTATAATTCTATACCAGACATCCAAAATACTTGCCAGGTGAATGTTCGTTTCATAGTGAGGAAAACTAGAACAGAATTTTCAAACATGTTTGATTAACCACGATTTTTGATATAAATTTTAATTGAATGCCATATATTTGTCCCTAAAAGATGTACTGAGTCAGCCGGAGACCCTTAACCCTTTCAGTCCCAGATACATCAAATGACGTATTACTAAATTCTCCCTACCAGAACCCATACTTTTCCTATTACCAGTTTAGGAGAATTTTGACTTTCATCCTCGGTAGTTTGCTATGCTCGATCATTTTCTATTTTCTCATTACTAAATGCCTTATATTGTATGAGTAATGTAAGGAGAAGTTAGATGTTGATAAACTGGCTGGGAATGAAAGGGTTAAAGGTATGCCAGGGTCTTATCTCTTCCCTAAAAGGTCTGTTTAGCACCCCTGCCCATTTTTCAAGGGAGTTCCCCCCCAGGGTTTGGTTCCAAAAGTTTACAGAATACCCTGCCATCAACATATTTTGTTCTTGACTGTAATATACACCCATTTTTATAGAACCAGGAATTCACAGTGGCTTAATAAATTGTAGTGTCAGGGTACTCTGCAGTTATGCTAAATTAAGTCTTACATATTTGGTAAAGAACTCATGGTTTGCTCCAATGCTTTGTTTTTTTTGTGATTTCACAGTGTTTAAAGTTTTGCTTTAACAAGCTTGTTTTTGGGGAAAGGTGCCCATTTGTATGGTATAATTCATTTCTTTTTTTTGGGGGGGGAGGGGGGAGAGATCTTATTTGAGTATGATTGGTTTTCGATCAAATACCAATTAAGCCTCCATTTAAGTTAGGATCGATTTGCAAACAATAAAATATGGTTGGTAACACATTGACTGGTCAGTACACGTGGGGTGTCTCAAAAACTCAGACCTCAAACCTCGAAAACTCAGACCTCGAAAACTCAGACCTCAAACCTCGAAAACTCAGACCTCGAAAGCTCAGACCTCGAAAACTCAGTCTTGCTCAGATAAAGCGTATGGGCTCCCTGTGGTTTTAGCGATTAAATTAACTCCATCAGTTTTGAAAGGAATTCTCCTGAAGGTAAATAATAAAACATTTTATTACTTTATTGGATTTTAGAATTTGAAAGAGGGTCTGAGTTTTCGAGGTCTGAGTTTTCGAAGTCTGAGTTTTCGAGGTCTGAGCTTTCGAGGTTTGAGTTTTCGAGGTCTGAGTTTTCGAGGTCTGAGGTCTCGAGGTCTGAGTTTTCGAGACACCGAGTACACGTGACTTATATCCTTATATATGTTGGTAAACCAGGCGACGCACAGTAACAAATTCATGTTTTGATTCTTCTTTGAAAACAGCTTAATAATCGAAACAAATAACTCAACTTGGAATGATACCAAAAAAAATCTCCCCAACCGATTTTCAGGGTCAAAGAGAAAAGAAATTCATGCAAAACAACAAACAGCGAAACACTCTCCTTTAGTTGCTTTGTTTTCACTTACAAGAAATTCTTCATCCTGACACGATAAATAGCACCATCAACGAATCCATTATTTGTTTCAGCATTTCCCTCTCCGTTTCTGTAATCGTTAACCCTTGCTTTCTTGCTTGTTCCAGATTCTTTCTCTGATCGAGCTCTCTTCCTGGACGCCATCTTGTTTGTCACTCTAAAATTCCCGCTTCATTTACATACGGGTCCTCGCCAAGTGTGGAGTCCAGTCCAAATATGGCCTAAGGCGGAAGTGTCCCAGTTATCCGCAAAGTGAGTCGCTCTGTGAACGGGTTTACAAAGTACTGGAACGTGCCCCAATTCCAGGAAAGAAACATGAGACATCCAATATCTATAAATGTTGTGTCATGGGTTTGCTTTTTAAAAGTGGTCGTGCACACGGGTTTCGCTGTATGGGTAGAACAATGGCCGGCAGAGATATAATCACACGTTATGTCTTTGGTTAGAGGTATGTTCCATCCGATATAAAGGTGATTGGCCTTGCTAAGTCAAATATTAACCGACATCGATCCGAAGAGGGGATGTGAACGCAACGAGCTTATTTGTCTTTGTAATTCTAGAAGGTTGAACTTTCGAAATCTAGCCTCGGTTGCATTTTTGTTTCAGTTTCACATTTATAAGGCATCAGTTTTTTGTAAAAGCGAAACCTATTATTGCTAACGGGCCCTTGCACATCGGTACCAAATTTTCTGGAAATCTCTATTAATTTTCGACTTGATAAGCTCTTTGGAGAAGACAGTTGTACTTGACTTCCTGTGGAAATGTCGCTCATGTATTAATTTGCGGTTGTTTTCAACTTCGAATGTAGTTGTTGGTATTGTAGAGACACCATACTTTTCATAGGTAAGTTCTGATTGAAGGTGAAATATGACGGCACATTTAGGTGTAATTGTTAACGCTTAATTGTTTTACCACTTCGAACAATACGTAGAACCTTAAATTTTTGAAACTTCAAGTTACAAGTAGGTCAATTTAAGTTCTGTTACAAAAACAACCTGTTTGTACTATCAAAGAGTCTCAAGGGTCTATGTATCTTTGATATCCTGGTGTGTTTAGATAAACACCACGTCAAATTAATTCATTTGCTCTGCTTCCTTTCTAAACTAAGCAGAGAAAAGCTGGTCAAAATGCTATATATAAGTAGTCAGGGCCTCTCCTGAGGTAAATATTCATCAGGTTGACATCTTTCGGCTTTTGACTAGTCTCAGTTCTCTTCTGAAGAGGAGTTTTAACCTTAGCATAATATCACACCACAGGAAGTTGAAATGAGAAAAATATTTAAAAGTAAAAAACACACTTATTTTATATATACTATGTGTATTTTATCTGTTTATTTTTGAAGTTTTATCATGGCCAATAATTTTGAAACATTCAAATTTAAAACCACTAAGAATTTTAAGAACACATGTAAACAGGTTGTGGGTTGAAGCAGAGTACTTTGAAACTTGACAAAATTCTTACTCAGTCTAAGAATCATTCATTAAATCCCCAAATTAATGTAATGATCATTATGCAGACAAGTACACATAATTATATATATAGATATATACAGCTATCTGATTATATGTATACATGTGTTATGTACTAGTTATCCCTCGGAAGATGAGGTGAAAATACACCCTATTTACCCTTGTATAGCATTTTCCCATGTATAATACCCACCCAGGGGGTTACTTCAGGGTCAAAAGGGTAGGGATGACCATCGGAAAAGTTCCCAAAATACCCTAAGAAATACCAAGGGATAAAAATTTTCTACCCTAAGAAATACCTCTCGGTTTTAAAATAATCCTATAAAATACCAATTAAAATCATAAAATTTTCCCTGGGTAGCTAGCAGGTCGGTGTTAAGTCCCCTCTTGTTGCGCCAAACGTGATATGCAGTATAAAAGGCGTGCACATAGTTGGGTGTTCACAGAATGACTTTTGTCTTAAGTTCTTGTTCAGTACGCTTGTTTGCTATAACATGAGACTGCAAGCAGTGCAATAGCTTCATATTTTTAAACTCTAAAAAATACCAGGTTCTTGGTTTAACACAGGATTTCTCTTAATAACCCCTAAAAAATACAACTGTCATACCTACTATCCCAAAATAGGGAGTACCCCCTCCCCCCCAGGAATACACACCCAGATTCAAGCTCATTTCCAAATTTCAATAAAAACAAGAATTACACTAGCAAGCAAGGTAAACACAACTGAACTTTCTTTCCTTTTCATGCAATTGGCACTTTTCAGTCGCAGCATCTTCTCAAGGTCATTTATAAAGTTCAATCATTGTTACTTTGTTTCAACATTAGTTTTGTGTTGTTAAGCACTGGCTTATATACAAATTTCATTACTTTTGAAACATATAGTTCTGAACATTATGATATGTGTCCAAAATTTGAAGGTCATTTCAGAACAAGAATAGTGCTCATTATACATGGAAGAATATATAGTGCATATTATACATATGTAAATAATTGATAACTTAGTTTGATGGTTTTCATGGTTGGAATTTCATGCCCCGCACTATTTTAAAATGTGACACATCCGATTGCAGTGCCAGACCCCCTCTTATTTATTGCTATTGTATTCATTTAGATTGGAGACTGGCACTAGAAACAAAACACATCACATTTCAAAATCACAGGAAATTCAAACAGTTAAAATGATCAAAAGAAATTGCTTGGTAATAGATAATTATATGCATCGATCAGATTTTAACTTGATTATTTTCTTTTTTCATTCGCTAGCTTTTGACACTTTGTAAACTTTTCTATTATTAGTCCACTGCTGTTAACTATGTACTTTTTATTGACCTATTGTTTATTGTATACACTAGAGTATTAAAGATAAAACTGATGTAAAACATACGTAAAATTGTAAAGCGCTGCTGGGTTAATACAGGGCTTCTGGAATTTCACGATTATGCGATTTCGCTAAATTGACTCAAAATCGCTTGCATTTTTCTGGGTTATTTGATGAAACTCATCATGGTCGTTTGGAAAAAAATTGTTACCTTTCTTATTTTATTTGGAAACTTGATAAGTTGTAGCAGCTCTCTAACCTCTTAAGACCATTTTATAGCCTTTCAAAACATGACAGCTTTTAACATCATAGTTGAATTTAGGCACGCAGTCGCCATTTTGGCTTAGCAAACAGGCCATTTATATGCAGGAGCCTGGTTCAGGGATTTAGAAATTTACTAAACGCTAATTGACTCAAATTTTTATTTGCTTAGATATGAAAATGAATTCACATGCTTGAATACTGGAAGTATTTCTTGAGATTTGTGAAAAAAAGATTAATTAGATTTTTAACAGCTGTTCAAAAATTATGTAAATTATTTTTTGAAATTTTTTTTCTCTGTAAACTGATGGCTGTTGCATTGCATTGCTGCTAAAGCAAACTTAAAAACCGTTATTAAGCTTTGATAGCAAAGGAATATAATTCCAAAGTGAGTTTATACAAAGACTGAAACAGATTTTCTTTGAGACGATAAATCCCTTTTATTTGCCAGAAATTAATGTTGTCTAAGTTGCTGAGCAAGTAGCTATTACTCACACATTTTAAAAAAAATCTAGACAAAAATAACTCCCCATAATTCAAAGGTGTTAGATTTCAATGTAATGCACATACTTAGCAAAAATAAGGTCAGTGCAAAACCACATAATTTGCTGTTTAATAGATGTCCCTTGCTAGCAATGCCACGCAATTACCCATCAAGCCGCACTATTTTCGATTTTTTTTTGAGAGATGTCAGAAGCCCTGTTTCTATGAGAAGCAGTGCTATGTAAATATCGCATTTTTATTATTGTTACTATTACAGATAAGTAGTATTATAATTACAGATCTAATTACCAAGTTTAAATTGCTGATAGTGACACACTACTTAACAAAAGTTCTATTTGAGAACAAGAATGTTGTATAGATGAGAACTCCAATAAATTTTGTATTAAGCTTTATGGTATAGAAATATCTGTCATAGTTAGATTTTGTCCTCTTGTACAATTTGTTTCTAGACTGGAACAGTATTACATTTACTTGATGAAGTGGAACAATATTCTGAACCAGCTGTTTAATTTTCATTTAACCAACATTACTGTCTGAGAAGTAATTTTCCTCTTTCTTTTTGCTTTTCTTTAATCAACTGTTACAGTAGTGTAGGATTGATTTCTGGATTTACTAAATGGCAACTGCATGCATGATCATAAGGTGTGACTAATCATCAGCACAAACCAGGCTGCCTTAATAAATATTATGATTATTTTCTCTTTTTGACTATTGCCTCAGATTATATAATTTAAACTTGTTTTGAATGTGTATACTGTATTGATCGAAAATGTTTTCAATTGAATGTGGTTATTTTGCACCTAGGCCTTCAGCAACAACTGTATGAGTGTTGCAGCTCTGGCAATCTTGATGAGTTTTTCCAGATTATTTATCACAACCCAGCTGCTGCAAAAGAACTCTTAAGTGGAAAGCAGAAATTGATGGATGCTGCAGCTGGTGAAAGTGCTCCTTTAGATCATCTGCACAAAGTGTGCAAGAATGGTCACCTTGGAATCGTACAACAAATTGTTGCATTAGGTGGAGAGGTTAATTGTATATCAGAAGATCTAACTCCTCTTGCAGTTGCATGCGAAGCAGGACACCTTGAAATTGTGAAATTTCTATTATCAAAGAGTGCAGTTATCCACAGCTCTGAAGACAGCCAAGATGCATTGTCAGTATTTAAGGCATGCATTGCAGGACATTATCATGTAATGGAATACCTTATCTCTGAAAATCCTGGTGTCTTGTTGACACACGGACAGCAGTTGTTGTACACCAGTTGTAAAGCAGGTCATCTGGGAATTGTCAAGTTACTACTGAAGAAGGGTGTGAATATCAATGGGGCTGTCAGTGGATCTGGCAATGATTTCTACCATAGCCAGCCATTGCATGGAGCATGTTCAACTCATCAAGTCACTGTTGTTAAGTATTTGATAGAAAATGGAGCCGAAGTCACAGACAGCCATATTGAACATTACTGGGAGACAATTGGAGAAGTGCTTCTCATGTAAATATTTCTTTACATTTGGGAAAAAGTTACTTTATTTTGTCAAACCTAGAACCCCACTACCAGCCTCCTTCAAACCCTTTGGTCTGGAAATTTGGTCTTTTACTGGCAAAACTTAAATTATATTGTATAAAGCGCTCATATGCTCTTGTGAAGGGCTTAGAGTGCTTGAAATGCCCCCTTTGTGAACTTCCAATGGCAAAATTATTTTTATTGACCATTAAAAAAAGGCAGTCAAATCATTATTATGGTGAAACCACTGTTTTTGTAACGGTAATGTCTTAGAAGAAAATGTTCAGAACCCTACATGCATCAAATCTTCGCTGCCTGGTTAGCCCAATTGATAAGGCACCAGTCTGTTGTGCAAAAGGCCTGAGTTAAATTCCCAGTGCCGGGCAGGACTACTTAGGGTCTTAAAATCACTGAGGAGAAAGTGCTGCCTTTGCTCAGACATCAGTAAACAGTTATGCCTTCATGTATTCTTGGGTAAGGATGTTAAACCGTAGGTCCAGGCTGGCAGGCCTTGAAGGGACCTTGAGTCCCCTGATTCCTTGAGTCAAAAATGTCATAAAACAAAACAAAACTAATGTTAACATTGAGTAGTACCATCTAATACCACCCAAATTTAACTTGTTCCTTTTGATAGTATATATATGCTCTACAGGTCTAACTGCCACAAGAAAACCCTGAACGGCCCTTGAATGTTCAACTGGTATAATTAAAATAAATTGTTTAATTTGCTTGCTTTGATTGTAAGTACACTTTTGAATAGATTATTACTGTAAGTTATTTGTTAATATTGATTTTGTCCTTTCTCGTGTTTGTCAGGTTTACCAAAGAAACAGCAGGCAAGAAGTCAAGTTCCCTTCCTTTTGAGACTGATCCATCAGTTTCCATGTTCCTAGCTAACTGGAAAGGGAAAAACTTGTACTCTCTGCACAAGGCGTGGTTTATCAACTGGTCTGCAAGGCTTGCTAGTATTGATCTGTCAGGAAACCAATTAAGTGAACTCTCAGAAGAACTGCTGAATGTTATGCCAGCCCTTGAAGTATTAGATGTGTCTCATAACCGACTTACTTCACTTCCTGAAGTAACCAGCCCTTATAACCGGTAAAGTAAAATCAGTGTATGTGTTCAAAGATATTTCCATTGCTGCAATCAGTGTTCATGATAAGAATTATTAAAAACTGTGTAAACTGATTTGTATATGTGCCAAAGCCTTAAAAGTGTGTTGATGGGTTTGAATACAGTCTTGACATTACTTTGCACCAAGGTGCATTTGATTTTATCGGACGATCCCCTGTACATAAGGAATGACCGCTAAGCCGGCGGGTTTGGATCTTGTGGGACGGATCTTGATTTAATAGTGTTTGTTATCAATCTCACCTTGGTGTAATGTAATGTCAAGACTGTATTCAAACCCGTCAACACACTTAAGTCAATTTTTAAAAACCAAAGGATCAGCCACCCGAAGAAAAAATCACTGGCATCATATACAAAATTAAATGTAATGACTGTGACTTTGCGTATGTGGGCGAAAGCAAACGTTGCTGGGCATCAAGATCAGTGGAGCACGACCCTACACATGCTGCCAGCAAAGAATCTGCCATTTGACTTCATGCCGAAAAAACAGACCACAATATTCATCCGCAACATGCCCACATCCTGGAAAAACATGTCAACCACGACGGAGAAAGATTATTTTTAGAGTCTTTACACTTTACACTCTCAACTCGACCATAATACTGTCAATGAAAGAAAGCCGTTCCCCTGTGCTTACGATCTTTTTGTTCAAGACCCTTGGGAAAAACCAACAATGTACCAGTACCAATGCGAATTTGAATTGTTAATCAGTCCTCTGAAGAAGAACATGTAATACTGTTCGAAAATTTGGGAGTTTTTAAAACTGTTAATAGTTTTTATTCCTTTAACGCTTTTACACTTATACAAATCAGTTTACACAGTTTTTGATAATTCTTGTTCAAAGATAGTCTCATTCCTTATTAGTGCTGCTGTGTGGTTACTCTCAAATTGTTCTTTTAACAAATAGTATAGGTGTCAGAGTTCTCCCCACAGCATTGGCACCAAAGCAGAGGCTCTGTCATAAAAATGTCATCAAAACTTTTCTTTTGACTGCTCTTCCCTTGTTACAGAATTTATTCCTGCTGATACTGAAGTCATTGTAGAAATATCAAATCTTGCCTAATTGGTATTGTGTGATCAACTTAGGAAACCCCGTTTCAGTTTGTTTCTGGAGAAAAGTTCTATCTGTTTTATTCTTTTGAAAAAAAGAGTAGAGCAGCACAATGCCTCTGTACTGCTCTGTGGGAAGGTGTTATCATTTGGTTGCAAGTTCTGTCTGGAAAGTTCTAATTTCCATTTAGTAAGTTTGTCAGGAATAGGTGTAACTTTTATTACTGTACGTGAGTGAGTTTGATGGGAATACAGTAGTTTAAAAATTAATTAATAGTGTAAGTTAGTCAGTTAGTGAGTTTGTTGGGGGTATATTTATCTAACTACTGTAAGTTGCATGAACTGTAATAAAAACTCATTTTTTCACTAAACCAGTTTAGAGCAGTCATTGAACATTAACTTAATGATTGTATAAGTCCAGGTTGTGTTAATAAAATATTTTTTGGTGTTGCTTCAGTCACAAATAATTTGCCTCTGTCACTGGGTTAATGAGGCAGCAAGTTCTAATGAAGCGAAGCTTGTGTTCTTAGGTTACTATGCTGGAGCATAGGGCATCGACCAAAGTTTTCCACCGTCTTTGATTTTTAGCCCTCTTCTCAAACTCTCCCAAGTTATAACAATTGCCTTCCAATTCCGTTTCCACACTTGGCCTCCACATATTCCTTGGTCTTCTACGCTTGTACTTACCAGAAGGGTTTTATGTGAGCGCCTGTCTAGTGATGTTACTCCTAGGTTTTATTAGAGTGTAACCTATCCACTTCCTCCTTCTAGGCATTCTGGTGGCCCTAAAATTTCTAAAAATCCCTAAAAATTTCTCCTTGCCCTAAAATGCCCTACTACTTTAACTTTTTTTCGATTTCTTCCTTAAAAGCCCTATTTTTCTTCTTTTTTGTGGTTTTTGAGTGCAATTGGTCCTATTGGAATTGACATGGAATTTGCAAATGAGAGTTCTTTTTTGGACTAATCGTGCCAGTGGCAGTAGATCTCTAAATTTAATTCCATGTCAAGCATTTTCAAGACGGGAATTGCAGTCTCTTTCCAATCTTGTGAGTATATTTTTTTGTGAGTACCTTTGGGAAAAAAGGTAAGTAGAATTGTATTTTTTGTTTCGAAAGAGCCCTAAAATAGCCCTACATTTTTGGACATTTACCGCTAAAATTCCCTATTTTTCTGAGAAAATTGCCCTATATTTGTTCCTTCTTTTTGCGTATGCCAGCCAGATTGCCTGCCCTTCGTATCTGTAATTCCACTGGTTCCTGATTTGTTCTCCTTTGTAAATCTTTGTTCTTGATCTTTTGCGGCCACCATACTCTTAAAGTCCTCCTAAGACATTTGTTGATAAAAGCTTGTGAATTTCCAAACATTGCCTTCGTAATTTGCAACGTTTCAGGGCCATACAGCAAAACCGACTTGACATTTGTGTTGGTGATACGCATCTTAGTTGTAATAGCGATGTCCCTCACCTTCAAACCTTCTGCAAGATGTTGTAGGCTGCTCTAGCTTTTCCCATTCTAGCTTTGACGCCACAATCTGTACCACCGCTAGTGCTCACAATACTACCAAGAAAAGAAAAGACAAGACTTCCTTGGTGTTACCCTTTGCCAGCAAACAGGACTTTCGTTGATGCTGTTCAGCCTCATCACCTCACCACCTTCTCTTTGCTCCCTGATAGCCCAAGTTTAGCTGCTGATTATTTTAGGCACCTAATCTTTACCTGCATTTGGGTGTAGCTATGTGACAGTAGAGCAATATCATCCTTGTTCAAACTCTAGGTCATCTAGCTGACCCCATAAGGTCCACTGGATTCCATTTTTCTCCCTTCAGTACTTTCCCTCATAATCTAGTCTACAGCAAGCAAATATAGAAAGGGGGATGATAAACATCCTTGTCGGACGCCTGTCTTAACTTGTCAGTGAAATTAATCTCATGTTTAACTCTGGAAGATGTCCCATCATACAAGTTCTTGACCAGACAAAGAAGTTTTTTAGGTATTCCATAAGACCGCATCAGCTTCCAAAGTTAATCTCTATCACCACTACCAAAGTCCTTCTGAAAATCAATGAATATTACATAGAATAATGAATTCCACTCCAGCAACTGCTCCACTATAATCCTCAGCGTTGTAATTTGGTCAATAGTAAATGATCTACCCTTTCTAAAGCCTGCTTGGTGATCCATTAGCTGCTTGCCCACTGCTACCTTTAGTCCTTCCAACATAATCCGATTAAGAACTTTATCAGGTACTGACAGAAGCATAATTCCACTGTGAATATCGCAAACTCTTTCGTGGCCTTTCTTTGGTATCTTGGGCAGAAAACCTTTCCTCCATTCTTCTGATACTTCCTCTTTCCCCCAGATACTCTCAATTACCTGCCCTAACACACCTGATGATGTAGATATTGCTGCTTTCAGGGTTTCACCTAGAATTTCATCTGGACCTGCTGCCTTTCCATTCTTTGGTGTTAAGATGGACTGCCGCACTACCTCCCTTGGCACGTTTCAGTTTACTAGGAGTGAGCTTTCTGCTGGACTCACTACAAGTGCAGGTCTACTTAACAAATCTCTAATATGCTCTGCCCATCTTTTTAGCATGTCTTTCTTCTTGGTTAGAAGATTTCCTATTTTTATCCCGCACTGGCCCACTACTCTGCCTATATTCATTTGCCTGCTTTCTATGGGTGTAGTAGAGCTCCTTCGTATTCCTTTTTGTAGCTTCTTCCTTTGCTTTCTTATCCAAAGCTTCAATGTAGCTCCTCTTGTCCTGTCTAATGCATCTTCTAACCTCCTTATGGCATTCAGAATACTGCTGCTGAGCAACGGATTTCGCTGCTCTTGCTCGACTGTTATTAAGCACGTCTTTCTTCGTCTTCCTGTCATCAATTTGTTTCAGTGTGACTGTTGTAATCCAAGGGTATGTTTTCTGGCATTTAGTCTTACCCACAACTTCCTCACAAGCTTCCTTCCATACCTTGTTTCTATTCTGCCAGTACACTTCCATTGTGTTATTGCTGTCATCCTCCTGGGCATCTTCTAAAGCCTGAAGTGCCTGTACTTGTTTGACAAGATGCTCTGGAAGACAGCTGCATATGGCTTGGCCTGTAGGAGCTGGATACTGTATTTGGTCCTCGTGTTAGAAACAGCTTCAGGGCTTGACACTTTTCCACCAATTTGCCAGTATGGAAAGAACACTTGGAAACTTACTTTCCACAGAAAAAAAAACTTTGCAGAAGACAAGGAAGCATATTTTTTCTAGCCATAATCAATAAAAATCAAAATTTAATTTATGAAATGTTTTGTATTGAGCACTTCAATTATTCATTGGTCATTAAAATTGGGACGTTTTACTCTCGGCCAACTGTTCCACCAAATTTTCAGTGCAGGGAATGGGTCAAGTAGGTGACATTTCTCATCCCAAGACCACATTTCCCATCCAAAGCCTTGTACCAAGGCTTCCAACGTCAGGAGTATGCATGCAGATTTTGTGGATATTCTTGCGTTTCGAAATGGTGTTAATTCTTATAAATTTATTTGTTCATTTATTTATTTATTTCACCTGGCTGTTTGAACACCAAAAACTACTTTCCAAATTGTAGAAACCACGTGCCTTAAAGGGCAAGTGTATTTGGTTGATTTTGTTTTTTACTTTCCACTCAACTTATTTTATACTCTCCAACGGTGAACGGGTAAGTGTTTGTGTCGAGCCCTGAGCTTCCCATCTTTTAAGCTTGAGCCTCTGTTCTGCAAGCACCAAGTGCAGCATCAGCCCACGCCTTACTCTGACGTTCAGAAGGGGTCTATTAAACTTAGCACCAATACCAATATGGTCGATCTGGTCTTTGGTTAGGTCTTGGCTCATTGTAGTCACTTTATGTTAGTAGTGGTCTTGAAGTTGTCTATACAAAGTAGTACTAGGATTTTTATTAAATTGTTCTAACTTTGTTTTGTAGGTTGGAGAGATTCTATGCCACAAACAACTGCCTGACCTATATATCTCCATCTTTATTTGAAATCAGAACACTAAAGAAACTTAATCTGAGTCAGAACAAAATAAGTTCTCTGATCGGTGATCCAGATTCTACTGATGAACCACCACAGATGTCAACTGCTTGGTTGTGCACTTCACTGAAAGTTCTCAACTTATCCCATAATGAACTGCAATACTTACCAATGAGTATTGAAGGTGCTAGTGGACTAGTCAGTCTGTTTTTAGACCACAACAAACTGAAAAGCTTCCCCTTACCATGGAAGTGCCCCCTGGTAAGTATTAATATACATTGGGTGATGCGATATGTACATGATATTAGGGACCTTTAGCAGTGAGGACGGCAATATCGACGACTACAGCCTACAGAAAACACATTTCTTGCTTTCCTATTTTGATCACGTATGGCTTTCTCATTTGTTCGACTTACGCTTTGTGAATACAAAAATATGAAACAGGGTTCGTACGGGCACTGGAAATCCTGGAAAACCCGGGAAAATTTTTGAAGCCCTGGAAACCCCTGGAAAAGCCCTGGAAATTTTTCATTAAGCCCTGGAAAATTTCATAGAATCTTCTTGAAAAAAACTAGATTTCCCAAATGATGCATTGTTTTTCGTTTCAAGTTGCAACTAAAACTTAAAAATTAATTCTTGCATGTCGTTGTTGGATTAAACCCAATAAATAAAAATTTTCATGACATTAATTACTAAAACGTTGTTTAAACAGGTGATTTTGAACGTTAATATTTTCATTCTTGGTTTATAAAGTCCTGGAAAAGCCCTGGAAAAAATAAAAATATAGCCCTGGAAAACCCTGGATTTTTTTCAGTTCTGAAGGTGTACGAACCCTGATGAAATCAAAGTGGTTTTCTGAAAAGTAAATGAAGATTGACAAAATTTTCTACAGGTCGCTCTCGTAGTAGAAACTTAAAGTCCCTATAAAGCTTATCTTTTTTAAATTCCAGATGAAAAGTAGAAGCCTTTAATAATAGCAATTTTCGAAAATAAAACCTTTTCTCGTCGTTCCTGTTACATTTTTTAGACTTAAAACGTGCATGGATCACGTAGAATGAGGCATGAAGCAGAGACAGTTTTTTTTATCTCAAAAATAGGACTGTGGCAACAATAGTCACGTTGTTATAACTTTAACCAATGATTACTCCCTTGAAATTGTTTGAAACAAAAATTTTATGACATTTTTTAACAGAAATGAAATTTTTTAAACAAAAACCACATATTTCACTGCTGCTACGTCACATGTTACCAGTCCCAGGCCTGCTCGGTCAAACTTTACATTCCTATCATTTTTTCGTTAAAAAGCATACTAATACGTGGAAATTTTCGTTCTTTATTCGAATTTCGAGTTCACGGATGACAATAGTTTTAATTCAAGAAGTAAAAAATTAAGTTTGATAGGGACTTTAAAAATTGAGCTTTTCACGTTGTAAATTTCAAGTTGTTGGCGTGCAGGTGACCAGCACAGTGCATTCCAACGTGCAGCTATTGAGTTCACTTCCTTATCCGAGAAAAGTGAAAGTTTAATTGCAAAGATTGTGTGGAAAGGCCCTGAGTAAGGGTCCAGCTGGGAATCGAACCCACGCCTCCGGCATGACAGACTGGCTTTTTTGTATCAACTTGTCCAATGCTCACTTTGCTAGTAACGTTGTGCATTAAGGTAAAGGTTTTACAACAAGTTAAAAGACTTAAAAGGGTATATGGTTTAAAGTGCTGCTGAAGTGAAATCTTTAAACTAGTTTGAAATATCTAAAATTGAAGTTTGGCCTATGTGATTAACGCTTAGACACTTGTTACCAGTTATTAAAATAAATTTCGTGGAGAATTTACAAAGACTGTTTTAATGCCAAAGCTGCGAAACTTTTAAAGCTCTTTAGATATGTGTGATAACATATGATTTCAGTTCAGTTTATTTGTTTCACCACATTTTACAAATATATACTTAAATAATACCTCACAAAATTGCTGATTTTAAAATATTAATTATATTGTGGCAAGGAAGTCCAAAAGAAACCAATACGGCATATAGTTTGGGCTTCCTTGTTTTGATTATTGTAGTCTAAAAATGATAGTGACGGTGCGGTGGCATAATGTAAAAAATAATTAAGATTATCATAAATGATAGTGGTGAGGTGGCATAGTGTACAAAACAATAAAGATAACAGTAAAAAAATATAATTATACTCCTTAATTCGGACAATAAAGAAAAACCAGTTTACAAGGGCTATGCGGAAAATCAGTTCAAGTTTAGCTCAGTTCAGTGGGTGATGAAAAATAATACCGTAGCTTAAATATCACAATACAGATATTTTCGAAGCTTTGTGCTGAAAGTACAGACGGTTGAACTGTTGGTAGTATCAGAACTAAGAGTTATAAAAAATTTAGGTCTTTTCTATTTATTGGAAAATTGTCTAGTATCTGTCAAATTCACATGATCATGGCGAAGTTTGTGTGGCTGATAGCTCTGTGTTTGAGCTAAAACTCACTTTAGTTTGCTGTAAACTCTAGCAAGAGAGCAACTTGATGTTATTTCAAACCATATGACGTCATAAATCGTTGTCCTCTGTTTCGAATTTTATTCGCACTGAACGCAATGTTTTGAAAGCTTAATTCAGGCATTTTTTTTTCATTTACAACCGAACAGAGGTGTTGGAAAAGCCTAGAGCTATAAAAATACCAGTGACAAAATGGCTTTAGTAGTACTTTAATTCCCTTATCCTAGAAGTCGGAAAGTTTTATCCACCGCAAATGTTATAGCAAAGGCAGCACTTTCTCCTCAGTTATTTTAAGACCTTGAATGTCCGTTCCACAGACATTTCTTACGTACTGGGCTTTTCATGCACTGTAAGTTTATCCTATAAAATGATAATGAAACGGCGATAATTTTCCTCCTGGAACTTGCTTTTGATAATAATGTTGGCGAAATGTATAGTCTTGTGTTGGACAGTTGATTCAGGCTAACCAAAATCTTTTTTTTCCAGGAGTGTTTGGACCTGTCAAACAACAGGTTGACTGACTTCAGCTGTAATGTAGAGATGGTTTGGTCAGGTTGCTTAAAGCAACTTAATTTGTCAAACAATCTGTTAGATGCTGTCTCCTGGAATATTTGCCAGCTAGCTGTTCTGCAGAAACTTGACATGAGCCACAACGTTATCAGGAGTCTACCAGAAGATGACTACTGGAAGTGTACTAATTTGCACGAGTTGGATCTGTCTTTTAACAAGGTAAGCGGTTGTTCTGTTTTAGTTACCCCTTAGCGCGATTTTTCTAGATAAAAACAAACGGGTAACAAGGGGAACAAACTATTCATTAAAGCTCCATTGTTCTCAGAGTGAGGCTAACAACGTATGAAAGCCCAATAGTCCTGCATCACTCTCAGCATTGTTTTTGTCAGGTTTCAAACTCTTTATGTAGTAAGCCTCAAGGAATTGTTCAACAAACTGCCAACCAAACTACCTTAGCGAGTTTAAGCCAAAGCCTGAAAGCATTGAGAGACCTAAAGCTAGTCTTATTTTTTTTAAGATAAAAATAACTGCGCTTGTGTACCTTTTTTCATTACGTGGTTATGACTTAAAATAAATTCAGCCTCGCTCCTTGGTCAAGACTTAGTTTCATTTTTGTTTTTGTCTTGTCTTGTCATGTCTTGTGCTGTGCTGGTAGACCCTACAAATAGTATAGTTACACTGTCTGGCCCTGCCATTTAGCTCGATTAGTCCTTAAACTATTAGTGTACAAGTTTTGCAACTTGGTGTTGTATATATAGAATGAAGGAAATCGCCTCTCAAGTTTGAGTGATCAGAAAAAGTTCTGAGTCACCACGGGTAGAGCATCTGACCGGTGATCAGAGTGTTGCAGGTTCGACTCCCGTCTGTGACTCAGAATTTTTTCTGATCACTCAAACTTGAGAGGCGATTTCCTTCATTCTATAAGTCCTTAAACTATTTTCTAAGTGGCATGTGCTCATTAAACTTTAATTCTTAAAACTTTTATAGTTGATATAATGATTGTACATTGTATAGAGTGCTAATAAAATTGTTGTTGTTGTTGTTTGCTCAGAATGGTAATTATCATAGTCCTTTTTCAAAATTAGAAGCCGTTTTAAAATTCTTTCTCTGCATTCAAGTCAGCCTTACTCTTTGAAAGTTTTACTCAAGAATTAGGCTAGTAGGGCTAATTTGAGTTGAGACAAAAAGAATATTAAAATCACTGCCATTTTTGAAGACGGTCTATGATGTATTGAAAACTGGCAGATCCTTTGTTGAAGCAGTTTGTCGATTTACTGGAGCCAACTGTGCAAAGTAATCTTTTCAACTATATATTAAACTTTCATCTTCTTTACACAGCTGGCTGCAAAAGTTCAAATCGAGACGAGTAGCAATACCTTGCGTCGTTTTCCTTTCTTGAAGAATTCCAGTCAAGAGGAAGTAGAACTGAAGACAGACGCAGAATTTCCAGCCATCTTTATAGCTACTCTCGAGCAACTTAGGTTAAACGATAACCAGCTTCAAAATGTTCCGCTTAGTTTGTGCAGACTCACAAATCTGGCTGAACTTGACCTTAGCAAGTAAGTTATCCAAGATTTCCTGCGTCTTTTGAAAACCCTCGAAATTAATGTAAATTGGGAAATTCCTTTTCCAGGAAAATATCTGAAGTTAGTTGATCGAGTCCGTTCGCTAATCCTTGATTAGGTAAAATATTTCAACTTCTAAACTTGCAAAATATCCAGAATGAGCCCATTTCCTCTAGAAAAGCAACATGAAATACAATTTGGAATTAGTAAGCAAACTGCCTTGAGGTTGAAGGCATGCAAAGGATGCTAAAACTTGCCTGAAAAATCTATGAAATCAAAATTCAGGTCTAGGCCAGGCAGAAGGTTCCACAGTTTGATTGAAAATGACCGACAAGTCCTGGAAAATGCTTGATCTTCATAAAATTAACAAATCAGAGTGGTTACCTGGAGTACTGTGTAACTATGGATGTAAGTGACTAGGTGAAAATATTTGTTACATTGTTATGATTTTTTTTCAAATAGAGTAAAAAAGAATCGCTAAAAATGTCTAATTTTTTATGCCTTTTCGATTTCCTCTCAGCCGTTTTAAGCCGAAAAATTTTGTTTGCCTCGTTAGAAGCACATTAAATCGTAAAGTTACCTTGTTGAAAGAAGAACGTAGTTGATAATTACCAGTTTATCTGTTTACTACCACACTTGTAAAGAAAAATATTAAGTAATTTGTTAAACAGTGTCAAATTAATCTTTCATCCCCTTTATGATTTCCGCAAGACAGCTGCCTAAGTAGTTTTCACTCACTTTAAAATTTTTAGACTGTGGGAAAATAATTTTGTTAACTTCACTTTAATTTAAAGCTTTTGCTTTCTGTGTATTTTTTTGTTTTCTTCAACGACAATTTGAACGGTATTATATTTCGTCGTTGGTATCAAAAGAAAGAAAGCTTGTTTATGGAAAATTGAGGTGTAATTGTTCTATGTTTCTTTTTTCTAAAAGAATTTTTGGATTTTTCTTCAGCAATCCTGATTTACGATCCCTTCCACCCGAGCTCGGAAACCTGCGGGAATGTTGGCATTTGAAGCTGAACAAGTTGAATCTTGCACAGTTACCGAAACACGTCCGACCAGGTAAACAAAAAACCAATCACATGTGACATGACATGGTATGAAACGAGAGGACTAATCACTTGTTAATAATAATCATAATAATAATAATTAGCGTTTATATAGCGCCTTTCCATAGGTACATGCTCAAAGCGCTTAACAATAGTTTACAGTTGACTCTGGCATTGAGGGTCTTAGACAGTCCGCTCTACACGGCTCACAACTATTTTCCTAAGAGTTGCCCTCAGTTAGTAGAAGACAGACCACAACACCGGGATCACCCTACTCTTTGTCGACAAGTGTTGTGGGTTCTTTTAAGTCCCTCGATAGGAGACCAAGAGACTGGGCCTACGGTTTAACGTCCTTATCCGAGAAGACGCGAAGGTCTAACCGTTTTCAGATGTTAGGGAAAAGGCAGCACCTTCTCCTCAGTTTTTTTAAGACCCCGAGTGAAGGTCCAGCACCGGGAATCAAACCCGGGCCTCCCGCACGAAAGACTGGTGCCTTACCAACTAGGCTAACCAGGTGGCGGTTAAGTTGTTTCATTCATGAATTTTAGAATTAAAATGAACCCTGGTAACTTGAAATGCCTAGGAAAAATTGAAATAACTTCGATTAATCAAGGTTTTGAGCTATAGAGGTTAAATTTACAGTAAGTATATGAGGCAATTCCAAGGGAAAAACTCAGCTTCGAGTTTGCAGGGAATTCGAGGTATAGAGGGTTCGAGTTATCGGGGTTCAACTGTAGATAAAGTTACTAGTTACTTCAGAATGATAAATTTTTGTTGATGTCTGTCAAACAGAGAAAAATTGCTACTACTAAATTTTTTATTTCTTAATTGTCATCCGTGGCATTAAGGTTTTGATCTTCGTTTAAGGTGTGAATAACGTCAAACCAAGAGACACCATGGCCTATCTAAGAGCTACACTAAGAAAGTCGGTACCTTACTACCGGATGAAACTCATGGCAGTGGGACTCCAGGTGTCTATCCATTTTTTAGGCTAATAAATGTATATTTAACAATTATTCCAAGAGCGCACGTTGGATATGAGATGGTAAATAGCTGACGAGGCGCCAAGCGTCAGGTTGGCTATAAACCATCTCATTTCTAACAAGCGCGAATGGAATAATTGTTTCATTAAATTTAATTAGTTTTCTAAACTCTTCCATACTTAAAAATAACAGCT
>JAOBAT010068127.1:0-22756 GCA_026413305.1 Hydrozoanthus tunicans | reverse complement strand
AAAGTCCCCAAAATACCCTAAAAATACCAAGAGATAAATTTTCCACCCTAAAAAATACCTCTTGGTTTTAAAATTACCTTAAAAAGACCAATTGAAAGCTGAAATTTTCCCTGGATAGTTTGCGGGTCGGCGCCAAGTCCCATTGTGTTGCTCTGAGCGTGATGTGCGATAAATAAAGGCGCTCGCGTATAAATAGGACGTTCGCCAAAAGACATTTGTTTTAACTTCTTACCAATATCAGTACGCTGTTTGGTAAAATACGGGACTACAACGAATTCAATTGCTTGGGGGTTTAAGTACCAGGCTCTTGGTTTAACACAGGATTTCTTTTAACAACCCCTAAAAAAACCGGACTGGCAATTTTAACCCCTACCTGGTTCGTGCTATCTCTCATTCTTTCAAGTTTGTTTTAAAAATTAATGTTTAAAAAAATATAAAGAAGGACTGTTTCAAATGTTTCTGTCGAAAGAATTCAAGTCTTGCTGCCAAGAATTTGAAGACTCGCCTTCCCGCGACTCGCGTAAAAAATTGACAGTGTTTGTAAGACTTTGTTGCGTCATGAAACGGATATGGGTTTTCGCTTATACAACTTATTTTAAAACATTTCGTTGACAATGTCGTCATACGGCTCTTTTTTTGTAGTTGAAGATAAGAACAGAATAAGGTGGCTCAAGATTCGCGAATATCTTTGCAACTAAATTGGTGAAATATTTGATAAGCGACCTCCCTCAAATAAAGGCCCTTCTCGAATAAGCGCTCCCCATAAATGATCAAGGCGGGAGCAAATTTGAATAAATATGACAATTATGTTGTGAACCATTTTCATTACAAAAAGTGTGCAAAAATGATGAAGCAATCATTCAAAATCCATAAAGTCAAGGTTTATGTTTGAAAATACATTTTATCTCCATATACTGGGGTGATGCAATATTTCTTGACAACGTTGCGTCATCGCTAGTAACATTAGGAAGTTAAGATTTAAGGACGGCAACATCGGCGACGACAGCCTACAAAAAGCACACTTCTTGCGTGCCCTTTTCGATCACGTATGGCTAGTTTGCTTTCTCTTATATTCCAGTTACGCTTTATGAATAGAAAAGGATGAAACTGATTGTTTTGAAGGTAAAAGAAGATAAACATAACTTTCTGTGGGTCATTCTCCGTAGTCGAAAAAAAGTTAGAACTGAACTTTTCACATTGTGATTTTCAAGTCGACGACGTGCAGGTGGCGCGCACGGTGCATTGCAACGTGCAGCTATTGTATTCACTATTGTTTTCTGCCGCCGTCGTCGGCGTTGGAGAACTCTATCTTAAACATTCTACTGTGATTGGAATAAAACTCGAAGTAACCCTGATGAAATATTTTGAAACGGGTAATCATGAAATATGCAATAACAAAAGATGCAGATAACATTTCTATATTACACCTCTGCCGCGTCAATATGTTATACTGTTAACAATTGAAACTAATTACCGTTTTCACAGCCTTTTTGCTCGTTTTTTCCTTTGTTTTAATTATCATCGTGTCTTATGAATTTTACCGTTTATGCATATTTAGCTCAGTTTGGAAAGGTTGAAAAAACAGCCGAAGGCGAAAGTTTATGTTTTAAAGTTTTTATCCAAAGATTTTTTGTATGTTAAATAGTTATAATTTTAACTGGATGGTCTTCCATTTTAAAAATAAATTTAAGTCTCGTAAAAGAAATACAAAAATATTTTAAACTTGTTGTAAAATTGAGGTCGATTGATTAATAAAAACACATTTTTGTTACGCTTGATTTTATTGCTACCGACTTTTTCAAGGCATTCTCCGAGCTTTCGTTACAACCTTGGCTACGGCAAGGCGTTTAAAAGTGCAGCTTTTTGGTCGCACTCAGTAAACCTTGCAGACGCTACTTGTATTGTATTACTTCGAACTTATAGAATGGCCGGATCTGAACGTTTGACCAGACGATAGGTATTTGTTTGTGTGTTACATGTGATTATATTACACAGATGCTCACTCTTTGAAACACGGGCATCAGGTTACGCTGTCCTCTGAAAAGAAAGCTTGTCTAAAGATCACCGGGCCGCGCGCTGTCTGTTAGTGATCCAAGGGGAGACATTTGGTGAGGGATTTTGCGAGGAATGGCCGAGAGTGCAACATTGTAATTAGACCACAGTTTCTTGCTCAGCTCAGCTTATTACTTGCATACAGGCGTTAGTGTTCAAAAATCATGAGACCGAATCTGTTGCTGCTGGCAATGCTTTTAGGAGCCTGGAACAATCGTTTGGTTATTGCCCGTAAGTAATATTATATCATTCTGTTAAGCGTTCGAGTTCTTGTTCCTTTTGCAATATGTCCCAATGTCGTATGGCAGAGTAAACGTTATGGCTTTGAGTCTTCATTAAAGGCTGCCGTATGACTATATTATCACGCGGTTTCAACTCACTGGAGTTAGTGCTGTATGCACTGCATGGTGTATCTTAATTTTCTGTTTGCATGTGTCATGCAATGCCTGATATTCCGTATGATATTTGGTGTTGATGTGCGATTGCAAACTGGCTCGACACGTAACCATTTAATATCGCACCGACAAAATTCAACTCTACTAAAATATATTTCTTTATGAGAAGCAGCTAATTGTTATATACGGTGGAATATGAACAGCATGGCTTTTTGTCATATTTGACCTGCATTCTTCTGATATAACAAGGCAATTGTGCGAAGGCTCGATTTTCGCGAAATTCTATCCAACGACGGTAATGGTGGCAAACCTCTCGTGTAGCAACCGTACGCGACTAATGTTGATAGAAATTTTCGATTCTATTTTTTGTGTTTCATATATTTTATTAATTTCACGTGAAAGTTATTGTAGACGCTCATTTAATAATTCATTGTCTCTTATGTAATACAAATAGACGATAAAGTCTAACAAGTTTGGTCTGCACTTTGTTTGACCTACTGGCATCGTTAATGTGTAACTACAATAAATTTAGTATTGGTTTTTCTTATTTCTTCAATCCTTTTGTATTTTGCTGTAAAGAAGTTATTGGCTAAGATGCCTAAATATAAACAGCGGCTTTTCTTCACCGTAACCTAGATCAATGAATTGTTAAAGCATGTTAAAACAAAAGAATTATCGAAATCCTGAAAGTGATGAATTTGAGTTTAAACTCCAATTCATTGACCTTTGAGAATCTAGCTAAAACTCTATTCAAAATTTTCGTTGTCACGTATCGACTTTCTGGATTTGTTCAAACTAATCTTTCACCGTCTTACATTCGACCACGTGTTAGGCACAGCTTCCACTAAAATCGCATTGTATTACTGCTATTCCAACAAGAAGCGACTAAATTTTTGCGACTAAAGCAACCCAGTTAAAAAGCGGGAAACTTTACTGAACTACAAGTTTGAGAGTTTTATAAAATTCATTTAGCGACACAAGATTTTTTAATGTTTTTCTTCGTTTGAAATTGAAAAGCCATCGTAAATTGTCAGTAGTAATTACATTGTATCGTGGACCTGTTTGATAGATACTCTCTACATACCATTTTAAAATATTTTCAAAAAGTGAACATCTTTCTTTTTGTCTCGTTTCTGTTTAACTTGTGGTTAACACTTTTATTTCATAATCAATCAAACCTGTTATATGGTCTTCTTATTATTACTTAAAATTTTTCACCACAGTTTAATTCAAAAATGTTTTTTTATATCTTAATTAGTGTCCTCTTCTTATCGCTTACACTTCAATCTCTTATATCATGTTATTCATAGTTAGCCGGCGAAATACGCAAACCATATACCACGCTTTCTGTTAATAATAATTATTGTATTTACCATTGTTATCTCCTCAAGATGTTTGGTTAACCTTTATATAAGCATGAATTTATCAAAACAAACCATTTATCAATTATCCGGTTTATTAGAACCTCGTCGAGTAGCCTAGTAGTAATTGAGTAAAACAATTTACAAATCTGTTATATGATATATTTATGATAATTTTTTGCTATTACTTTTGTTGTATTTTACTAATTTCGATTTTCTTGTTAATTATGATTGTTAACTGTTTTATCATTGGTTATTGTGTTAACTCATTTTGTCTTAAGTTCGGTAGTCCGCAGTTTCTGTAAGACATTTTTCCTGTTTCACTGATTTCAATCCCAACGGAATATGCTATTAAAGAAATGAACATGCATTGACTGTTTACAGTGACACCGACAGCCCAAAAACCATTGAACAGATACAGCAACTTGCCTTTGCCTCCTATGTACTATGACTTTGTCCTTTCAACCTTCTGATGAAAAAGCATTATAAGGTTTCGTAGAAAATTGAACAGTAACTTATAAAGGCTTTGAAATGTTCGTGAGAACTTGGCAATTACCGCCACTAGTTGGCTGGCGCGACATATATATATTCATTGAAATTCTAATCCCAGCATATTTGAAGCCGCTAATTCAAAAAATACATTTAAAGCACGCTATGGTTGAAATTAATCCTCAAGAAAGAGCAATTTGTATGTACGTCTCGGAAGCCAAAATTATCAGAAGAAAAACAATTGAGAGCATTCACCATATTTTAGGTTAGTCATCAAGGTGCTTGAGCTCAAAGCTTTTTATGCTGATGAATGATCTATTCGACTTCTCATTTTATTAAGAACAAACGGTCATTGTAGTTCCGGGTTAAAACTAGGTCACGCAATGATACTACCACGACATGTTCACTAAAACTATTAAAACTATATTTTCATCACACAACGTCGAAAGACTAAATTTTCTTACTCTGACAAAAGACAACTTTTACTAATTGCTACTAAACTAGAATTCTGTTCTACTGGAGCTGTAATAATCTCACGATGATTTGGGCTATCACAAGGGCTGTTACACGTTAATGGCTCCAAACTCACTTGCAATTAAAATGCAGTGGCATTGCGAGTCAAGTCGCGCTTCGTTTAGCAGCGCGTTTGTTTTAGCATTTTAAACCGTTGAAGAAACAAAGATAAAAGTGCTTTTAATGGCTGCTTTTTAAAGATATAGCAGAACATTGACTGAGACTTGTTTATCCCATTTGCGGTTGTTTTGTTTAAAAAAGGGTCATTTCTCTTTCATTAACGTCCTTTTCTTCTTCTTCTGGACGAGAGACTACCCAATTTTGTCTCTTGTCCATAAAAAAAGAAGAAAAAGACGTTAATGCATTTTTGTCCTTACTGAAACGCTCCTAATCGCAGTAAATCGTTTATAATACAAAGTTCCAAAACTATTCTTAGGATAAAATGATACAGGCCGGTTTTTGTGGGAATTATGCTAACACATTGTAGCGTCGTACGATGTAAACGAAAAGAAAAACCTGTTACTTAACCTTTTAGTCCCAGTCAGTCATTATCATCTAACTTATCCCAACATACCGCATACAAAAAACGTTTTTCTCGAGAAAATAACAAGTATTCAAACAAAGTGAATTATATATTGAAGATCAAAAATCAAATTCTCTCAAACTTGTTCAATGATAAGTATGGGCTCTAGTTTGGAGAGTTTACTAAAACAGCTAGGGGTTTCAACTCATTTAAAAACGGTCGGTATTTGTTTTGTTTTTAATATACACGCCCGTTTTATTTTTTTGTTGCACCCCTTATTTCCCTTGGTAAAATGATTCTTATAACCATAGAAACATGAATTTATCAAACAAACTAGTAATCAACTTTCTATTATTATTTTGGCAGAATGTAATAACAACTTATTAACAACTTATAACATCAATCAATAATAATTTAGTTTCAATATCTCGCCAATTATGAATACTATAGTATCATAGAATATCCCGACTTGAATAAATTGCTATCTCAAGTCCCTATAATAGTAGTATAGAGCGGAATAGTGGTACAGGACGAAAAATCTTTCAAAATTAATATATAATATAGTACAGAATGGAATAATTGTTTACAGTAGAGATTTTTTAAAAAAATTGTAAAACAACAGTACGTAGTAGTAATAAGAAAATGTATTCATGAAATAACCTTGGAAAAAAAATTTTTTTTCATGTGTTTAAAAGGATTCTAAAAATGTACTTTCTAAAAGGATTCATTTATTTAATTAAGTAATACTCTGCAAAAACATTGAGACAAAATGAGTTAAAAACGCGATAGATTATTGCAAAGTGCATAATCATTGAAAATTCCAATTTGGCTCCATACACAGAATACTTTAAGAGAAACAACACTTCCAAAGTTGTTAGATTACAAAGAGTTGCCTCAATTCCATAAAGTAACTGTAAATTTTGGAGTTTAAAAGGCTCATTTCTTCGAAAGTATCCATAAATTGACCCGGCTTCCTCACATCTTCTTTAAAGAGAACCTGACCCAAAAATAACTTTTACATGTTTAAAAGTATCAGTTTGGATTCCAAAAATGTACTTTATAAAACAATATTTCATTTATTTAGTTAATACTCTGCAAAAATGAGTAAAGAAATTAATAGTCAATCCCATTGGGCCGCCATTTTGCACTGACGTCTGACGCCACAATGTGAAACTGTCAAAAGAATCAGCTCATGGCGGCCTCCATGGGATTGGCTAGTTCTTTTACTCATTTTTGCATATATATTGATAAATGAATCTAAGAAAATACTTTTTTTGGTGCCTTAAACATGATTAAGAAATAAATTTGGAGTGCAGGTTTCCATTGTTAAACTTCGCTGGAATGCTTTCTCTGATGTTGATAACATTTTTGTCCTAAATTTTGTGATGTGGTGATTTTTTGAGAAGTTCGAAAAATAATTTTTAAGTTGATATTTGATGTAATTTCGCTAAACTGTCCCCAAACCAAAGTTCTACTATTCCCTTACTAGGAGGGACGGTTTGCTTGTTCAACTCAACATTCTACTCATTCAATAATCTTTTTCATTTTCCTCACTACCCCAGAAACTTGGTGTACCCGGGCCTTAAGTATGCTTTTGTAAATTTTAGAGAGAAAAGTGTGTCCCAGAATTGAAGATGTCCCAGATGAGTGCCCGGAGCCCGACCCGGAGTGCGAATCGGACGATGACTGCAGGCCTGGGACGAGGTGTTGCTCAGATGGGTGTGACCTACTTTGCATGACTCCAGTTAAGCCAAGTAAGCAGTTTTGTCTAGGTTGTTAGACCAAAAGCTGAATTCTAGTTGAAAATATTGAGTTAACTTGCTTATTAAGTTAACACTAAGTATCAAAGTAACAAAGATCATCCTCAGCGTTTAAACTCAATCTTAAAGGTATAGTGAATAAGAGACCCACAATACAAATGTTGAACGAAACTGAAAATCGTAACTCTGAAGATGACCCTAAAGATCGAAATCGTTTAGTTTTGTAACTATATATCAATTTTGCCAGTAGTTATAAATATATATAACATTAGTAATGATAGTAATACTAAATAGTGGTTTAGTAGTAACTTTCCGCAAGGTGGCTCTTCTAAGCGAACGCGATTTAATCAAACAAGATTCAGGACAAATGAACAAAAAAATATAGTAAATAAGAAATGAACAATGCAAGAATTTAGAAAATTGTGGCCATTTTTGTTTTTTGTTTTATTCTTTAACTTTAAAATGTTAAGATTCAAATGTTAAACGGCGATATATTGATGAAAACAGCACCTAATTTATGGAATAAGCTTGAAAAATCAAACCACTTCTTAAACAATTTGGAAATTGTAAGTTGTTTGGTTATGTTAAAACAGAAGTTGACGAGTCAAAGTTAACACTGAATATCAAAGAATAGACAGCAACAATGGTTGAGAGAAGGAAAATCTGCAGAAAAAGACCAAATACCTAAAACTTTTTGAAATTCGAGTGAGGCCTTGCCAATGGAAATGAGGAATGATCCAAGTTCACCGAGCTACAGCATCAACAAAGAACCCCATGAAACAACACAAATGAAGTTTGTGACTATTGAGAAACGAAATGTTTTAGAAAGTACACTTTTGGAATCCAAAACTGATGTTTTTAAACATATCAAGAAATAGGTTTGTAAAGCAGGTTCCCTTTAATAAACTGTGTTAGATTGCTTTCACTGATGTTGCTAACAATAATGTCCTAAAGTTTAAGATATTAGTTTCTTTTCCGATTTTTAACCATTAAGACCAAATCGAGCCTAACTATTATATAATAAAAATAAGTTCACTGTCAACTGTTATGATACTCGATAAAAGTTGTTTGCGCTTATACGTGCACGTACCACTCAAGGACAACACTCTTTAGTTTTTAAAATTGTTTTCTTTCGCTTTGATGAGATTCTTATATATGTCATTAGCTTAGAAGTTGTTTTACATCAAGGAGAATAGATTGTATTGCCATGTAACCCTAAACAAGAAAAGATTATGTCAAACGAAGCTTAATAACTCATAGACTTTCTTACATGGCAATACCTGTTTTTCATTTTCAGCCGGTTGTACCGTTCCGTTAGACCTGGCCTTGCTCATCGATTCATCTGGCAGCATTTCCAGACGAAACTGGAAAAAGACGAAAGCATTCGTGCAGGATATCATGAGTAGGTTTGAGGTCTCCGAGAAAGGAACTCACATTGGCATCGTCGTGTACAGCTCCAAGGCAACAGTCCACATGAGGTTCAATGATTTTAAGGGGGGAAATATTAATCAGTTTAATTATAAAAAGCGAGCTGCTGAGATGCCCCACCAACGGGGATTGACATTTATCGACAGAGCTCTGGTTTTGGCTAATTCGGAGGTGTTCACTACTGCCAATGGTATGAGGAAAGACGTCCAGAAGGTGATACCATTTTTCTCGTATCTGTCATGTACATTACCTTTGACCTATTCAAAAGAAGAAGAAAAATGAATAAACAATGAAAATAATAATATTAATAATAATAATAATGATAATAATAATAATAATAACAATCGTAATAATAATGGTTATAATAATAAGAAGAAGAATGATGATATTAATTTATGATAATGATAATGATAATGATTATGACAATGATAATGATAATTGATAATGATAATGATAATGATAATGATAATGATAATGATAATGATAACGATAATTGTAATGATAATATTGTTGGTCATACTTCCGCCAGCTTAAATTACATATAACGAAAGGTAACTTTGGTCTATACATTCTAAAAAGCTTAACGTTTTCGATCTTTAAAGAATCAGGGTCAACCGTGATGCTTTGTCATGCATATGTTTAAGGTCCGATGATTTTGACAGCGCAATCAACAGGTCGTCACATTTCGTATGCTCGTTGTACAAATCGTTCTTTTCATGTGATGGGTTACACTAAAACTGAAACGCTTTGTCTGTTTCTTTCATACCCTGACTGCCATATTCTCTGTCTCCACTGATCAAAAGTTAAATAATCTTTGAACTGAGGAGGGGGTTCTTTTTTTTCTTCTAAAAGATGCTCGATCTTATTCAGCAGAAGCGACTAATCAAGGAACTAAAATAATACTGTGGAAAGTTTGTTCTTGTTGTCACGAGCTTCTTTTCCTCAGAACAAAAAACTTCTGAGTCTTTAACCGGAATCGAACCCATGAACCTCTGATTACCGGTAATCAGAGGGTTGTACACGTGGGTTCGATTCCCGTTAGAGACTCAGGTGTTTTTTCATCTGAGAAAAAGAAGCTTGTGACAACAAGAAAAATTCTTCCAAAGTATCTATCCAAGATGACAAACTTTTGTATCACCTATTAAGGTATATATTATGTCGACTATTGTTATAGGTTGCTATGGTTGTGACGGATGGTCAGCAAACAAAAGACAAGGGACCCTATATCCCACTAACAATAGCTTCACAGAGCCTCAAAGATAAAGGAGTGACCGTCTATTCACTTGGTGTAGGATTGGACATTAGTATAAGGGATTTATTGGCGGTAGCAACTGGGGAGGAACAAGTGTACAGAGCCATATCGTTTGATGAACTCGTAACAATAGTTTCAAATATAACAGCAGAACAATGTAAAGGTATGATATAAATATAAGTTCCAAATGTTGTTATTTAGTGATGATTGAGTACAGCGCGAACTATGGAATTTGAGGATACTTAAACACACTTGATAGCCATTATTTGTGACTGGGCGACAAACGTCATGATCTCTCATTCCATCCCTCCCCTACACATGAAGTGTTTTAGTAGGCACTGCAACACAGAAGTAAATTTCGTAAAAGAAGTAAAGAACGTTTTTATTGTTGCAATTTGTAATAGCGTCGCAAATTGTAATAGCAGTTGTCGCAATTTTTAATAGCTGTCGCAACTTGTATAAATAGTTTCCTGTCGCAATTTGTAAAATTGAAAATGTTGTTACAAAATACGACAGCTCACATTACTACAAACTGCGATAAGGTGCTAATAAAAATTGCAACAAGTTGCTAATACAAATTGTAACAAGGTGCTGTTACAAATTGCGACAAGGTGCTAATACAAATTGCAACAAGGTGCTATTACAAATTGCGACAAGGTGCTATTACGAATTGCGACAGGTATTACAAAGTGCGATCATCGATATTCAAAAACACGTTGATAATGGCAATCATCATTTAGCTGTACTTCAGTAATGTTGTGGCCCGACCACTTTTGTAAATTCTTTTCAAAATATAGGTAGTTTTTGTAGTTAAGCAACGGGTGAAAGCTTATTTTACCTACCGAAAAACTGTACTGTCTTATTCCTTATCTTTTCTTCATATTACTGTGTCAAGAACTCACCATAAAATCACACAGTCAAGTTGATCTTTTATTGCACATGGATCGAACTAGGTAGAGATTTTGCGTTTTCTCATCCAACCATGCACCCAAGTCAGAAGTGCTAATGGTTAGGCAGTGGTTCTGTTAACCGGGGTCTAAGTCAGTCTTGGGTTCCTAGCCTGTTGATAGAGGTTTATGTTTTATCAACACTTCTCCTTTCTTTCCACAGCATGTACTTCTCCAATAGACCTTGTATTCGGTCTGCCCGTTTCTACTCAAATGAGCTCTTCCCAATTCGAAGCAATCAAGGACTTTACGAATTCCGCGCTCGATCTGATTGAGATAAATAACAGATTGGCACATGTTAGTTTTATTCCTTACAGCGACCAAGCAGAGATGGTTATAAAGCTTAACTCGCTTTACTCAAAGCAGGATCTAAAGAGTGTTGTGAACCAACTTCAACAAGCAGGCACAGGTTATAATGTGAAAGAAGCAATTATCCGGGCAGCAGACAATGGTTTTTCTATTTTTGGTGGAACCCGACCTTCTGCTTCAAAGATCATGATTTTACTTGTGTCTGAATCAACATCAACGGATTTCTCTGTACTAGCTGCTGCAAAAAAACTAAAGAGCCAAGGAGTGAAATTGATCACTGTTAAAATCGGTAGCATGGTTAATAGTGACACATTTAAACTTGCCAGCTCACAGCCCTCCTCTAAGCACTTTTTTGATGCTCGAAGCTTCACTGAGGTCAATGATTATGTCCGTGAGGCGATCGACACTGCGTGCAAAGGTATGTTAACGTTTAAAACCAAAAATGTTCTACTAACGTTTTCCCTCTCGAATTTTTTTGACTTCTAGCTTTTTTATGTTGTATAACTGTAAATTACTGTATCCGTATGGTGCCCTCTTTCCCTTAACAAAGATGTTCTGGAACGGAGTAAAGGTAGTTGTGATAAACAGAGCCACTTTTCCAGGCCAAAGTAAATAATAATAATAAATAATAAATCTTTATTTATTTTCGTTACGCTGGGAGTGGTTGTCCATTCTCCCAAGCCAGTGGCTTTTGTTTAATCGCTCGACCACACAGATCTCGGCGTGAAAGTCGATTTTGTGGAGGGAGGAAAACCGGAGATCCCGGAGAAGAACCCTCGGAGTCAGAAGAGGATCGACAAATCTTAGCCCACATGCAAACCCAGGAATCGATCCCGGGTCAACAGAGATGGGAGGCGCGAGCGCTAACCACTCGGCCATCCTGACTCCCCTAGTACAAGAGCAAGTTTTCAAGGAAATCCAACTCTTAATTTGCTTCTAAGAACACATGTAGTTGCTTTTCAGTTTCCAAAATGATATAGTAAAAGCTTCAACACACCCGTATTCTTGTTAAACTGACCTAAGTTTTCAAGTCGCATAAGTGTTATTAAGCAATTTTCTTGTTTTTACGCAGCTAAGTATGGCAAATGCCCAGTGCTCATATCAGACCCCGGCATTGCATGTCCTCCTGATGTTAGTAACGAATGTGAGCTGGACGCACAATGTCAGGGACCAGACCAAACGTGTTGCCCTCAACAGTGTGGATTCGCCTGCATGGCAAGGATAAAGAGTAAGTCTTGAAAACGGCTCGCTACGTTTATATATTATTAATTTCGATATATTCATGAATAGAGGCAATGGAAATCAGATAGAGGCTAAGTAGCATAAGGCAGACCACGCGAAGGTCGCCCTTACATGCTCGGAATGAAAATCAAGTTGGTTAAGTTTCTTATATCATTATCACTATCACTTTCAATTTTCTCTGTCGTTATCACTGTCAGTGTCAATGTCAATGTCAATGTTGTTGTCATTGTATTTGTTTGTTATTATCATTGTCACTACTACTACTATCATCATTATCATTATCTTTTCATTCTCATCATCGTTATCGTTATAAAGATGGTTATCATTTGTTCCATAAACACCATTATCATTATCATGTTGTCCTTTTCTGCCTCAGTCATAGTTATCGTTATTGTGATGGGTATCTTAACGTCAAAAAGGTTCTCCAAGTACAAAGTGCTTAACACACGATTTCAATTGTTCACAGATTGCATGATTCCGATGGACGTTGGGATTGCTATTGATGCGTCAGGGGGGGTGTCCAACGAGGAGTTCCAGGCAATGAAAACATTTGCCAAACGACTTGTTTATGAAATTGCCGATGCTGAGAACAACATTCGTTTTGGTCTGATGACGTTTGCATCACAGCCTAAAACGGAAGCTAACTTCCGAAGACTTCTTTCTCAAAGTCAAATGAACGAAGAAATCGATAAACTCACAAAAGGAGCAGATGATCAAAGACGCATTGACCGACTCTTGCGTGGTGCGAAGAAAGATTTGTTCAGCTTAGATGGGGGAGTTAGACAGGGACATCCACGTCGGTTAATCGTTCTAACTTCTGGGGAATCCTCCCCAGGTTCGGAGCCTATTGGGGATGCAGCTAAAGCATTGGACGATATAAAGGTTGACAGGGTGGCAGTTGGTGTCAAATCGAACGTAAATATTAATTTTCTTCGCAGTCTGGCATCCGAAAACCGTTTTGTGTATCGTGCGGATCAGCCAAGCGGTCTTTTGTCTAATTTGAATGATATGCGGCAAAAATTGTGTGAAGGTATGAGAATTTTAGGAGTGTTAAACCACTTTAAGGCTATCACATTTGCCTTTGAAGAAAGGCAAAGCTGAGAAACACACAAAATAAATAGTTCTGTGGTGTTTAATGATGTAAAGATTTTTCATTTCTTCCTCTTCCTTAAAAACGCCCTAAAATGTCATTGGCTGCTGATTTGATTTCTAGTCTTTCAAAAGAGGGGCAGAGACTTAAATTACATATGGGTTTAAATATAATGGAGGGGGCGGTGGGGGGTAGAAGTTTCGTTAGCTCGATAACGGTATTTTTACGCTTGGCTTTTTTTTACGAACTCCCAAAACTGAGACTTGATTTACTGAAAATCAAGGTCAGCTATAAGCACCCTAACTAAACTAATATTTTTCTACAATAATTGGTTACGGAGATGAGACTGTTAAACAATGCAAACTGCGACCTTTAAAGGGAGCCTTGGGTCTTTTAGAGGTTTTACGGTACTTGTTATATGCTACTTTTGTTAGAGGAAGGAGTTTAAAGATAAAGGTTTCACTCTAAGATTGGGTTTGTTATTTCTTTGTCTTTCGGTACCCAAGAAGGATTGAAATCTTTGTGAATATAACATGTGTCGGTCTCTTGCTTATTGCATTTCTAAACTTAGTTGCGTTTAATTGTCACACTGGAATTACCGTTTTTATCTTTCTAACAGCCAAACCTGGTAAATGCCCTCCTTCAAACCCTACTCCGAGTTTCTGTGAAAGTCGAGTTCCTGCTGAGTTTATCCCTTGTGGAAAGAAGAATGGACAACTTGATTCAACCGACAAGGAAGATGATTACCCTTGTCCTGGTGAAGATCGATGCTGCCGCAGTGAAGATGGTTGTTATCAGATCTGTATTACACCTCCAAATGGTAAGACGAGCTTAAATCCTATTGGCGTTTGATAAAAGCTAAACATGTTCCTTTTCGAGGTATTAATTTCCTTTTGTAATCAGGTATTGTAGCAGTTATCCTTATGTTTTTATCTTGCTTTTTAAAACGCGGAGTACCGTAGGTCACAATGGTAATAATGATGATAATCAATTGAAAAAAACTTGTGACAACAATGGTGACGATGATAATGACAATGTTCTGATGATATTGATGATACTAGTGATGATGACAGTGATGGTAATGAGGGTCTAGTATGAGTTAAAGGTTTTTTCTGACAGCTGACAACAATTGTGATGGTCATAGTGACAACTTGTTGATGATGTTGAGGGTGTTAGTGATGAATGCAGTGATGGTGATGAGGGTCTTGTATGAGTCAAGGTTTTGCTGACAACATTGGAAATGGTGGTAGTGACCATGACACTTTGTCCAGTTTCGATAATGGTGTTAGTAATAGAGAATCGTGATGGTTAGAATGTTTGTTATAGTTGTAGGGATATTTTATATTTTTAGTAATATGGGTATTGACGGCTAAAACGCAAGTGGCAGCGATGATGACAGTGTGGTTGACGGTAATAGAAATGGTGACAGTAATGGTAAAGCTGATGTTGATTGGTGTGTCGATGATGTTGGGACGAGAAGAGTTATGGTAATAGTGGTGGTCACTTGATCGCGGTAGGGTGGTAATAGTGGTAGTCACGTGATCGCGATAGAGTGGTAATAGTGGTGGTGGTCACGTGATTGCGATAGGGTGGTAATAGTGGTGGTGGTCACGTGATCGCGATAGGTTTGTAATAGTGGTGGTCACATGATCGCGATATGGTTGTCAACGCTGACAACAACGGAAAATAACAAAATTCCCCGTGTTGGCGACCCGCAAGATGCTACACTAAAAAATACCAAGTGAAAAGCTCAATTATGCAGTGCTTATGGCTATGGGATCGACATAGAATAACCCCCGTCTACCTAGCCCTTCAAGAAACTCGGTTTTCTTTTTCTCTTCAAAAAGAGTTACTCGGTGGCTTTGATAGTGGTGGTAGAAGATGTTAGCGATTTTAATGTTAAGAAATATGCTAACGTGGAAAAATTGTTTGTTTTATTACCAGTTTGCGAGGGTCGGATGGACCTAACACTGGTGCTAGATGCCTCGGACGCAACCACGCCTTCAGGCTTTCAAAAAATGAAAAGCTTCGCAAAACAGTTTGTCGATTCGTTCCAAGTTGGCTATGACAAGGCGCGAATCAGCATCGTATCGTATGGTCCCTCATCATCTGTTGACCTGCGTTTTAACACATATACTGGAAGAGCGTTGTCAAAGCAAAAGCTTTTTGAGCAAATTGACAAAATGAAGTTTAAGGGGGGAAAAGGGAGGATTTCCGCTGCTCTGCAATCTGCGTCAAACGATATATTCACAGATGACAATGGGATGAGAGAGACCTCGGTCAATAAGGTACCAAAAGCTTTCTTCTAATTTTGTTTCCAGAATTTTTAGGGCAATTGCAATAACATTTGAAAAGAACCTAGTTGCAAGGTTGCAAGGTATTCAATTTTTGTATGTGTTAATGTAAATACGTTGCGTTTTGGTTTGACTCTGTTACTGAGTGTGTGCAATTTCTTTTACTTTAAAGATTACCAAACCTAGCTAGTGCCTGTTTTTACAGTGCCTGTATCAAAAGTTGTCTCCCCAAGATATTAGTATGGAAGAAGTTTGTTCGTTCAGATATATAACCATTCGCTGTTAAACCTCTTAAAGGGAGCCTGCTATCCAAAAACGATTTCTTATATTTTCAGGAACATCATTTTGGGATTCCAAAAATATACTTTCTTAAACGTTAATTTGTTGATATTTTGCAAAAATGAGTTAAGAAAGTACTAGTCAATCACATGGAGGACTCCACGTTGCACAGACGTCTGACGTCATGATCATAACGTCAAGCTGTCAAAAGAATAAGGTCTCTTGCCTTGTTCAGACTGTTTTATTGCTTGGATTTTTCGTAAGCTTGTCCAGTAGAACAAAAAAAACTGTTTTCGTTTTTAAGCAATATAAGAAATTACTTTTCTTCGATAACCAACTGCATTTTGACATTTTTACGTCGAACACGAACATCTCGCAACGTGTTGACCTCATAGAAATTATAAAAAAAAAATTGGAGAAAGCTTTTCCTATTAACACTTTTTGTTTACTTTGTTTAAAGCACTTTTACATTGTTGCATTGTGCCCACTAGTTAGTCATAGATTAGACAAAGTAAGTTTGTAACTCAGTGTGTTTAATATCCGTAGTCTTTGGTTATAATCTCTGACGGACGGTTCGATGACTCAGCCGCGGCTATTAAGGCTTCCCTAAATCTGAAAGAAAAATTTGTTGACGTTTATGCTGTTCCTGTCGGCGAAAACCCTGACTTGGCAACTCTGAAAGAGATTGCGTCACGAGAGGTGGAAGACAATATCTTCATAACATCTTCGTACAACGCACTTGAGCCGAATTTGAGACGCTTAACGAGGCGGGTGTGTGACGGAGGTAGGAAGAGTAAATTGAAGTTAGCCCAACAGAGTTCTCAAGTGGGAGGTTGTTGAGATATGTAATACATGGAGTAGTTTCATGTTTTGGAGACTGTCTTTTGAAAACCATATTTTTTTTATACTAAAGCCTGTATTCAGGACAAAGTTCTATTCAACTAGAACCTGAAAAAATATTCAGAGGTCATTATTTTGATTTTAAGTCATGGTAGCATGTAGAATGTGAGTAACAAGTCGACAAACTTTATTTCTTATGGGTCGAACACAAAACATAGCATTAAATAAAGATAGTAAAGTAAAGTGATGCATTTAGATAGCGCCTTTGCCATATGGATTATGCTCAAAGGTTTTTGTGGTTAGTGAAACTGAATATCAAGCAATACTCAAGTTGCATCCATGCTTTGAGTGACTATCTTTGCTGTTTTATTTAATTCAAAGTTTTCTTTCTAATTTTTTCAGTTCGACTTAAATGAAGAAAACTATAAGTAGGCCGTATGGCATGGTGTTTTTTAACGTAAAAAGCTCAAGAAAGAAAACTTTGTTTTAAAACAAACTGGTTTTAATATGCAGTTTATCTGGTTTGATATTTTGTATCTCAACAAAATCCCTGGACCCTGAGCGTGCTAAAACTTGGTGTTTATTACTATGAAAATTCAAACCATAATGTAAGTGTTTGGATGTATTTGGTAAATGTGTATCTTGTCATACTTCAAATCAATATTGTAGTGAAGCTTAAAGTAACGATGTCAATATCGATTTGAAAATACTCTAATAAGTGTTTTTCTTGCTTTTATAATCACAGCCGCCAAACTGGTCGAGGTAAGTACTCACTTCATGTATGCATAATCAGTCAGTTAGTGCTTTTGTGTAAAATTTCTTTACCAATATTGCAGTCCTTCGTTACTGTTTGTATGCATCACAGCTGCCTAATGGAAGCCTTGTAGCTCTTTTTGTCCAATCCTTTTTCACTGTAATCTCTGAGATATTTTATCTAATGCATTGTTTTATTTATTGAATGGAGGATTTGTAGAAGGAAAGAATAGTGAATTAAACAATAGAAATAAGTGCTGTAGTAGTAAAAATATTAGTAGCAGTGGTGTTAAAACAACTAAACAACTTAAATGTTTGTAACAAGTTCTTATGTTGACTTGTAAGCTAACCTACCAATTTTTTTCTCTCTTAACAGATTTAAACTACAACAAACCTTCTCAAATAAATCAGAAGTACAGCTGTATATGAAATATATGGATCTCTGTACCTCAGTAAACTTCCCAGAGAGCCTTACAAACTAATAATATTTGTAAGACTGGGAAAATCATCAATATAAAATCGTCCAATTTTGGAGATTTGCGAAAAAATTGCGACGTTAATAGGATGATCGATCGCTTGTGAACACAAGCAATCGGCCATTCTTGAAAATTCTGCTTGCTTAACTTCGTATTTATCTCAACATTAAAGGGATAAATACAGAATGTACTAGTAGTAGTTTAATATAGACTGGCGTACATTATTGTTTTTTCCGTGTACTACCAAATATTCTCCACTATGTTTTCTTCACTAATTACTCTGATTAACGCACGACGTTATTTGTCTACATTCACGACTTTACGCAGTAATATTTTGTTTGTTTTTAAACAAACTTTGTCACGTTTCTTACTTTTATGTAGGTAATTGCCCCTGATGGCCCACCAGGCGCCAAGGGAGAGGGTGTAAGTAGACAAGAACAATTTGTATAGGAAATTTCAGACTGAGATACAGCCTAAAGCTTAAGATTATAGCTAAACTCGTTAAGTGTTGGCAAGTAAAACTAAGGGTTAGTTTCACGAGTATTTTCGATTATTTTCCAAAGTTGCCCGAGTCGCTTCGTTTGTTACATCGAGGGCAAAGTTCTTCATTATTTGCGATATCGATTCAAGAAAGGGTTGCTTAAATAATTTTGTTCATCACAAAATAATTTTGTTGTTTAAAATAAATCTCTGAAAACATTCGAAAACCAATAAGCACAATAAACGCCGAGTATAAATTTTGCCCTGAATTAAGAACAAAAGCCCCAGTGATATCCAGTTTCAGATGAAGTTTGAAAACCAATCTATGGAAACATTCGATAATATTCGAAAACGATTTAAAAACGTTTCTAAGACATTTCTATGATCTCCAAAATTCTTGGAATTTAAAAACTTTGGAGAACCTCAGGAATATACCAGCGGCCAAACAGGGGCCAGTAATTTTGGCCCGAATTAAGAAAAAATGCCCCTGTTGAATCCAATCAAATTGAAGTAAAGCCTGCCTTCTTTTTTATAATACTGCTAATAACGCAGGCTTATAAATAAATTTTTTGCCAATTGTTCAACGGAATGAGTCAAAACCTCAATCCTTGTGTTTGTGAACTATGCATTCTTTTGAAGCCGGCGTTTTTCTTGAAGCTGCTCAAATATTTTACATGCTCTTTAAGCCTTGATTAAATTCTTCAGTTTAATTCCTTTTATAGATGCTAATAAAGAACACGTTGGCAGGGCACGCCGGCTTTTGTCGCATTAATAGACATTATTTCTTAAAATACTCGCGCTTATTTTTTTAAATAAGGTGCTTTAAATATTACAACAACTGAAATCGTACTTTTGGCTGTTTTAATTTCAGGGACCAAAGGGCGCATTAGGACCGAGAGGACCTGCAGGGCCTGCGGGACCGGAAGTAAGTTTCAAAATAACCATATATGGACACTATGCATAAATGGTTGAGATTAAAATATTATTTCGTCTAAATTTAAATTAACCTACTAGCCTCGTTTTGGGTAATATAAGACCTTTTGAAAGCATTAGTAGAGGCTAGTCGGGCTGATTTGCATGTAGACAAAAAATATCTAGATCGCCGCAATTTATAGATAGTATACTAAGTGAAAAATGAGTTTTAAAGTGTATATAACGCTAACAACTTTCTTGGAATCAAATCACTTAGCGTACAATTTAAAGTACTTCTGCAAAAAAAAGAAATGCGAAATGTTTTTTTTTCTACAGTGGGTCAAACTAGCAAAATTTTCACACTATTTGGTTCACGACCGGGTTTTCGGGGGACTGGGTTGTGAAGTCATTCCCAACTTATAATGTTGAGCAACTGAGATCTTTTCTAAAGAGAGAACTGTATGAGTAATTGGAATATTATCTACTTCTGAATCAAAAATCTCTGATTCATTCATGTCCGTTCTGCTGCTTTTGATCCAGAGATGTTCGGGAATGATGTCATAACCCAGTCCCCTAAAAACGCGTCCATGAACTAACACAACTTGAATTTCAAATAATTTTAAAAAATCAAGAATACGGCCGATTTCAAAAATTCTTCTCTTAAGCGTCCTTAGTTTCCAAACACTTTAAGTGGTTACAAAAATAATTGTTAGTGTTGTAGACTCTTTTAACTATTTGTTGGGCTTTGCCTCGGCGGATCAGCCAAATATCAAGTAGTCACATCATTACAAAAGATCTACTGTAACATTAAGAACTCATAGGGTTATCAAAGAACTACAATCTAAATGAATCTTAATCAAATTCTTAAAAAAAATCCCTAGCAACAAGCGTTTTAAATTATGAATCAATCTATTGTGTAATTGAAGTGTACCTCTACATTTGAAGATCTCTCTGCACTTGTACGATTTTACAGGAAAGCTACATAGAGACCAATCGGTTTAATTTCAAACTTATTTTTTATAGGGTGGGCCTGGGGGCAAAGGTGCTACTGGCCCCAAAGGCCCCCGTGGAAGGCCCGGACCTGCTGGTCCCCCAGGACAAATTGGATCTGTTAAAGTAAGTATTTAGAGCATTACGCTTGTAGGATCTGGCTGGCGACGAAAAGCCAGTAATGTTAAACACACGTGCCAATAACACGTGGATTTCAGTATGACGTCATTTTTTACATCTGTTCTCATTAATATAAATCAACTTTAACTTTGAGACAAAATGAGTCGAAAATGCGATTAATCATTTCAAAGTGCATAATCATTGAAAGTTTTAATTTGGCTCGATAAACAGAATACTTACTTGGTCACCGCTGGAAAAATGGCTAAAACAGTGTTTTTTGCCTACCATTGGCAATGCAGATGAAATTTGACTTTAAGAAGAAAATAACGGCAACTCAGCATGGGTGGCGGAAGCGAAAAATTATTTGGTGCACAGGGAAATCGTAAAAGTTCAAAAAGACGAACAAACAGTCAATTGTCAAGTTCGATGAACTTTGCGTAATGTTGAGTACATAAAATCTGAATTCCAATTCAAAATTTGCTTTGCCGGTTAGTCAGAAAATTATGAGGGAGGGGCATATTGGGCTTCCTTTTAAGAGTTCTTTCTTATCGGGAAAAAATTGGTCAGTTGGCTCAAAAATAGTAGTAGTGGTCTGAGAAACAGTGTTTTTTAACAGAATGAACTTAAAAGATTGAATATTTTCTCTGTTACTGTTAGGTCGTTCCTGGAAACAAAGGACCGCTCTATGTGCCGGAGACTTCCAATGCCGACTTTATACCACCCGGGGTAAGGGCTCCTAGATACACAACATGAACTCAAGTTAGAACTCCTTTACCTTTAATACTTCCTGTCTCCAAACATCATTCTTATCTTTTTCAAATTATGATAACATTTTTTTCAGATAAATGATAATATTTTCCATATATGAAGTTTAGGTATTGTTCTTAATATATCAATATCTATATCGATACGTAGAAAGATAGGTTGATGATCGCGTGTATTTCATCAAAATTTATCTGTCCATGCACATATACTGTATGTGCACCTATTGTACAGGTAATCATACGACTTCTAGTGCAATTTGGAATTAATTTGCACGAGTACTCGTGAATTTTCAAAAAGTATCAAAATTTAACGAGCTCGCAGGGCGAGTTAAATTTTAATGTTTTGAAAAACTCACGAGTGCAAATCCAAATTGCACGAGAGTAGTCATGTAATTACTTATTAATAACATTCATGAAAAAATTACTCAGTTCTGACGAGACACGTCGATGTTGCCCTCCTCAGTGCTAAGGTCCCAAGTGTCTCCCGTTCATCATCATTTTATGTGATGTCATTGGCTCAAAAAATCTGCTATTGTCTTTCAGCCAGTCATACTCCATAATTTTGATTTGTAATTTGCACTGGTGTTACTCTTTTTGCACTAGTATTAAACATTTTTGCACTGGTGTTATTATTTAACTGCACTGTTCTCAGCCAATCAGAGCTGAGTAATTTTTTCGTGTATGTTATTAACTAGATTATATTTGCACTTGCATAAGATTGTATAGGCGCTTAGACCATAACTCCATTAGAAAAATCTCGAAGTATTTGCATATTTATCTGCATTTGCATGTGCAGAGATGAACTTGTAAAACTATTAAAACAAATCGACTTGCTTTCAAGCCATTTTATAAAAAGAGTTTTATGTTTTTTCTAAATCCTAAGACAATAAATGACATACAACTGCTTGTGCCCGTGCAAGATTAAACGCTGTTCTAAAAACTTAGTTTACTTAGTTATGTGTTGTTGTAACTGTCCTCATCTCAGGGATACCCAGGTGAGGTAGGACGCCCCGGATTTCGTGGAATGGACGTAAGTGCCTCGTTTTTTTGGTTTTGCCCTTTCATTCATCACCTTTTCGCGTTTTTTTCTATTTCAATCATTTTTGTTACATTTTGTTGACTATATTGTTGTAATGCTTGGTTTCTGGAACGTTTTCTTCACTGCGAAAACATAATTGTGAAAACATAACTTTCTCTTACTTTTTTATTCTTTATTTACAAATTTCACTAGCTTTAAATTATATTGTGTTTACGTAGGGTCAGCCTGGACTCTCTGGATCAAGAGGACCTCCCGGCGACAGGGGACCTCCAGTAAGTTTTATAAGAATCAAATTAGTTTATAAGAAACTCTTATAGCAGAATACATAGATGCACAACTAGTAGTAGTAGTAGTAGTAGCAGCAGCAGCAGTAGTAGTAACAGTAGTAGTAGTAGTAGTAGTAGTAGTAGTAGTAGTAGTAGTAGTAGTAGTAGTAGTAGTAGTAGTA
>JAOBAT010068116.1:0-22758 GCA_026413305.1 Hydrozoanthus tunicans | reverse complement strand
TTCAGTAACGCAGTCTCGGTGCTATGGGATTTTCGGTACGCTGACTGGTTTAGAGGAAACAGGTTATGTGTGACGAGGTGGTGAACGGTTTGTTTTGCTACTACTTTTTCGGTTAACTTCGACATGTAGGGCAGGTTACTTAATGGACGATAGTTTTTGTAAGCAGGATTGGCCTTCAGCTGTTTGAGTTTTGGTTTGACCAGTGCATCCTTCCATATTTTGGGTACCACTCCATTAGTGATAGAAAGGTTGATCATTTTTGAGATTGAATGCAGGAGCTCATCAATGCAACATTTCACAATTTAAGTCAGTATTGGATCACTTTCACATGATTTATTAGAAGAGTTGCGTACAAGTTCCTTTATTTCATCGACTGGTACCTCTGAATTTGGATAGGGGCTCTACTGGTAAGGGATCAGGGCGTGCATCTTGTGTATTGGTGGGCGTCGTACATGGGTCTAATTTTGCGCGAATATCAGAGATCTTTTTAACAAAAAAGCGCCCAAAGTCATTGGCTAAAGTCTTAACATCTGTGTGAGATGGAAGTGGTTGATTGTTGGTGCCGCGTCCTAGAAGTTTGGTCATTATACTGTAGAACCGCTTTTGGTTGGTACTGTTATCCTCTATAAGACGGGTATAATAGTTGGATTTAGCCTTGTTCATTAACAAGGAGGTTTTGTTCCACGATTTAACAAACAGACGACGGTCTGCTATGTGGCCGTTTGATCTCCATGTTCGTTCTTTCTTACGTCCTAGCTGCTTTGCCTCTTTGAGACTATTGTTGAACCATGGAATGCGGTGTGGACGTATGGGAATTATCTTCGTTGTAATTGGAGCTAGGAACCTCAGAAATGTATACGATCTATAATGCATGTTTTAACTTTGTCATAGTTCGAAATGGAATTTTGAATTGCTAAATTTTTTCATTCAACTGTTAGTTCACACTCAAAATTCTTTAAACAAAATTCCAAGTCAGTGTTCCTAGCTGCGAAAGTACATGCGGACTGAAGCTCATTTGTTTGAATGGGCCTTGTTCTGTTGTTTTCAGTCTTGAAACATTTGCATCTGACCGACCCACAGGCTTACACGTTTGTCGACACATCGATAGACTCATTGATAGATAGATAGATAGGCTTTGCAGATGTAGACTCGGCCTACCACAGGTAGCCCGAGTAATTAACCATGGGCACTACAAAACTTCTGTACAGATCATAACCATACCTGCATGATGAGAAAATGAGGGTTGTTAATATTCAGCTGAACAGATCGGAACAAATCTTGCACCCTGGTGTTGTTTGCATTGCAGCCATTAATAAGATATTTGTTTCGTCCGCCAATGACAACCTATGTGAGAAAGCATTCATAGTTAACAGAACAAGATTTCTAGGATAGGGATGCATGTGTCATTGACTTCCCACTACAGACGTATCAAACAAACACAGTAATAATCTTTTATTTGATGGTGATCTTGGCTGAGTTTGTCAAAACAATCTTGACAGTCCTGATTTATTTACTCATAGAAGTAATACTGAATGTTCAATATACAATCCATCATTTTCAGGGCATTTACAAAAAGTTATTAATTATTAAAACAAATATACAAATATAAAATTTTATTATTTCTTCAAAGATGGTTATTTGAATCATTAAACTCCCAGTTACCCAAACAAAGACAGTCATGTCATGGACTATTTTTGGTAACAGTGACTAACACTTTGACTGTGGTGAAAAATAGAGGAGATTTATAAATGAGAAATCTGCCTGCTCAAACCAGTGACTAAATATACAACAGAAGAGAGATTCATACTGTTTCAGGCTACAAGTTACTAACAGGGATAACTCTTACAAGGTTAGCCCAGTTGGTTAGGTACCAGTCCATTGACACGTGATAGGAGGCCTGGGTTCATTTCACTCAGGGTCTTAAAAAAGCTGGAGATGCTACTTTACTCTTGTTTTAAATTTAGACCCTATCAAGCTTATTTTTTAAATTCCAGATGCAAAGTAGAACCCTTTAGTAAAAGTAATTTTGGAAAAATAAAATATTTTCTCGCTGCTCCTGTTACATTATTTAAACTTGAAGCGTGCAATGATGACGTAGCGGACGCATAAATTATTATGTAGCTTGAGGCATGAAGCAAAGACAATCTTTTTTATCTCAAAAAATTTCAATTGTGGCTACAATAGTCACATTGTAATAACTTTAATCAATAAATTATTCCCTTGAAATTATTGAAACAAAAATTTTATGACATTTTTTAACAGAAATGAAATTTTTTAAACAAAACCGCATAACTGCTTCTTTGTCACAGGTTACCAGTCCTCGGCCTGCTTAGTCAAAATTTACATCCAAATCTTTTTTTGGTTAAAAAGTATACTTAGACATGGAAGTTTTCTTTGGTTATTCAAATTTTGAATTCACAGATAACAACAGTTTTAATCCAAAAAGTAAAAAATTAAGCTTGATAAGGACTTTAACAACCGTAAACAGTTGACCATTACATCTTGGACAAGGATACTCAACCATAGACCATTGATCAGAGTCTTTTATAACCTGTTAGATATTTAGACTATGAAAGAGTAGTGAAGACTTTAACAAAAACTAACCTGTCTGGAAACTGTTATTTCATCAAAGTTATCATAACCAAGAGGGCTCTGTTTCTTGTCAGTATTATCAAAAACAATTGTAACTGTGGCTTTGGTTATTCCAGCCTGGCCCCTTTTGTACACCAACTCCTGAAGGTTGCTTGCCCTAACCTGATGAGAATCAGAAACCACAATTTACACAGACTGTCGATTATTTAAAAATCAAAAGCACTCAAATACTAACAAAGTTTACAAGCAAATTTCGGTTTTTTGGGTATTATTAAACCACAAATACAAATCTATTGTACTCTAAAATTATCTATGTGAATAACATTCTGACCTATAACATTTTTAAGTTCTTTATGCAATCCAACTTCCAAGCATTTTTAGCTAAAGAACTATTTTTCGAAGACGGTACCCTAAATACTGTAATTTCTATTTAAAAAAAGTATTAAATGTGAATGAGGGTACAATAAATTATCGTTGTTGTTGTTGTTGTTGTTGAATAATGTCCAGAATTGCAAGCAATAATGTTCTATGGAACCACCAGTTTTGTAGCTTATTTCTACAGTCGGTATTTGCAGATTTAGGAATGGCTATTAGAATGATGTATTACATAAAGTTGGCACAGCCATAACATTTTAAAATCTAAAGAACTTTTAAATACGTAGCTTTAAAAATTAGGTGAAATTAACATTAGTTATCAACTGGGTACTAGTCAATGAAGAGAGGGTTTCAAAACTGTTACAATATCAAAATATATATTCGTGTTCAAATCAAATGTTGTTTATGTTGCTTATAGCTTAAAACAAGCACCTATACACCTCAGATTTTATTCTTCAATTGTGATATTTGAAAATGTATCAGGATCGTTAGGGAACTTTCTTCGAGAAATTTCGTGCCTTGAAAGTCAGAAACAACATCGTGTAGTAAAATAAACCACACAGATCCGCAACATCAAAAATCCAGATCGATCATATCAGCTGAAAAATACAAGCACACTAGACGAACCGCTGTAATAAATACTCTCACCTGTGTCAAGTTCGAAATCCCCAAAAGAAAGCATATAGAATCAAGGATGTTTGACTTTCCGCTCCCATTAAGCCCTGTAATTGCATTAAACTGTGGATCAAAGTCTGAAATTGTCGTCCTCTGTGCATAGGACTTAAAACCGTCGATTATAACCTGCTTGATGTACATTTTCACACACAAAAACCGACGACACTCTTCATCAAAATATCGTTCTTCTGAAAGTCGCGCCTAAAATCACGTCCCACAAGGCTTTGCAAAAACACTCGCCCCAGTCCTCTCTGGAACAGCTCGTTTGACAAGTTTTTCAGTCTGCATGCAGAGCGAATAAAAAAGGTTCATGAATATGGGGTAAGTACTATGTACTGAGTTGAATATTGTCAACTACTGCTGTACAATATGTTAGAATATTTCTTAAGGTTGGTGTCTTTACACTTGTTTTAGTTTTCTTGTATTGTGTATGTGGAGATGTCTTGTAATAGTTGTATGGCCACAGGCCTACCAGCCGAATGATGCGACCTCGGCCGAACGCCACGTTTTTTTACAGATACAGCTCTTGGGCTGCACAATTAAGTCCATAAAAATATTTTTTCTCCTTTCCTCACAACAGTCTTCTTTTCTTTCTCTCTTCCCTCTTCTCCTGCATACACTTTTTAATTCCCACAAAAGGCCCCAAAACAATGCAGAGACACTTAATTCCATTTTTGCATTTTATTTCAAAGTTGTGACCTTTGTTTTATGAACTTCATTGTGCAGCCCAAGTGCTGTATATAAAAATGTGGCATTTGGCCTAGGTCACATCGTTCGGGTGGTAGGCCTGTGGTATGGCTTGATCACACACAAGTTTTCCTTTTTTGTTTTACATACCAGCTTCTATAATTTTATTCAGTATTTTTCTAAAACATTTAAAACATCTAAATCAGTAGGAAAAGAAATATTCATATTCTTGGTTCAGAAATGAGTTTTTTTGATTTGGACAAAAAGAACCACGAACTGCGGCAGGTTCAAAATGCAGGTCACAGGTCACAGGTCACAGTTTAGCAAAGTCAGGAGCCAGTATTGACCCTTCAACAAAGCAAAACACTGAAATAAATTAACTCACTACCCCTAGCAAGATAAGAATATATACAAGAAACTATCAACAACCCCATATCACCCTTTGACTGTTGATATTCCGGCGAAGAAAGAAATTTCATACAACTTGCGGCAAAGGACTTGCACATATCCCAGAGTGAACACAGAACGTTTTAAGTCAATATTCGTAAATAGATTAATTTTTAAATATCATATAGTTTGATTTCCATAGTCCTTATTGTAAATAATTTTCTGTACATAGGATATGTGATTTTATCTTATGGAGAAATAAAGACATATTATTATTATTATTATTTTATTTTATTTATTTTTTTATTTTTATTTTTTTTTATTATTATTAGCATGCCTGAAATTCAACAGCAGACCCTGGGCTCCCTAGAGTGGCTAGACTAATGCCTGAACTAACTGCCCAAATGGTGCTTGATGGAGACCCCACCACCACCCCCACCACCTCAATTTTTCCTAACACCACTGGCTCTAAGACCTATTACCGTCGGCCTTCAACTCTGGATTCTACATTCCATGCTTTGTCAAATCATGACAAATATGTATTAAAATTATATTGTTAATATTGGAGTAACAACTGTCAGGCATTTTAGAGTGCACCAAACATGTTTTCAGCTTTGAATCTTCATAACATAAAGTCTCCATCAAGCACCCCTGGGGCAGTTAGTCCATGCCTTGGTGTCTAACCACCCCAGGGAGCCCAGGGGGTCCGCTGTTGAATTTCAGGCCCACTATAATTTTCATTTCCATAGCTGGAGATGTTAAAGTTAAAATGCCATAATAGAAAGCAAGCCAAAGGAAAGTGTAAATCGTACTTATTTCATGCACAATTTCCAATTTTTTACTGTGCCCTGGGCATCGAATGCCCTGTATAAAAATGTATAAAGAAAAACAAAGGCAAGGCAAAGAATAGAAAATGAAGCTCCCCTCTTAATTTAAAACGTCATTGACAAAAGTCAGAGGTTCTAGTTTGAAGAATCTTTTTTCCATGGAGTCATTACAACACTTGTTCAGTGTCTTGGACGGAAGTTATAACAGTACTAGTATATAAAATTATATATTGTCTGATCAACCCATACAGTAAAACCAATAAAGTTATCACAGGAATATTATGGCTATCAAACACCAATAATTATAACACACTAACTTATTTCAATTTCAGTGTCGGGATCAAAGGAACTGCATAGTACTCCTTCTTTTACAGACCTGCAAGTACATGGAGATATCTGCTCCAGTGCTACAAATAAAATATGCAAAGTCTGGCTATGCCACTGATTAATATGAATGTATAGGCAGATTCCAGCTGATGTATTGTTTACAAACAAACCTTTTCAAATCCAAACACCTTTGAGATGTAAAACAAAGAAACTTTTGTCCCAAGCCGCCAATCAATAACGTTAACAGTAGTCTTATTGACAACAATGACTGAAACCTTCCTCTAACTGCTTAATAAAATCGTCCATTGTGTAACATTATTTATCTCAAATAAAAGTTTTATTATTATAAAGTCTTTGTTCATATTGATCTGCAGCACAAGTTTGATATTTTTTGTGCATATAGGCTAACACCAAGAAATTTTATTGTTTTCATCAAATTTCCAGCACACTACCATTTTGAATTATGACATAACATGGTTGCAGTGACAGGATCCTCTCATTCACTGCTATTGTATTCATTGTGAGCCTGGCACAGCAACCAAGTTACATCACAAACAAGATGGTGGTGCATGGGAAATTCAAACAAAAAAATGGTCAAACTAAATTGCTTCGAATTAGTTATATGTGCAGAGGTATCAAATTTGAGCAGCTGATATGGACATAGACTTAAAGTTTTATTCGAGAACATTATGTTACACAGTGAAGGATTCCTTTTAGAGTTTGACATTAACAGGCAGATTGTATCAAATTGTTACAAAATTAAATGAAATGTACAGTAAAAGCGTAGCCCAGTAGGTGCCAAACCTATATAAAATTTATCTGGCAACAGTGTTGTTGTTCTGAAGCTATAAAAACTAGTTTTTGATTGGAGTTTGGAGAGCAGATAAGTGTTCCTCAGAACTTATTCTCCATTCACCTTTACTTTTAGCAAACAACAGGCTGGTTGCGTCATGCTGATTTTCAATCCAAAAAACTAGTGCTCCTGTATACGCCTTGTTAACATAGACAAAAACAAAATATTGGAATTGTAACCGCATCAGGGTTAGTGCTGCTCCATGAGAACAAACTCCAGGTTGTATATTTGAGGAGTTTTCAAGGAGCTGCATGGCTGCTCATATTTAAGTACCTGTTACTACTAAAAAATTTGATATGGACAGGAGAAGATCTAGAGTGACAGAGCCCTGTTGCAATACTTCAAATGAAATAATCTGTTTATGCAATTTTTGCCTGTTTCCAGCAAAATGATAAAATTTCCTGGCACTTTGAAAACTCAAGGACTTGAAGGAGTTTTAGCAGAAAGCCATATTTTCAAGGGCTTTTCAAGTGCCCTTGAAAACTGAAACTTGATTCCAGCTAGGAATATTCAAGGAGTAACACTAAGCCTCAATCTATTATGCTAGCATGCATGCTGCAGGCTATCACTTTTTGCCTGATTCTATATGCCCTAGCGACCAGTGCCTGTGAGCCACTTCAAAACTTATTAATGGTGAACTTTTTTCATTACTCTAGTTTAACTTGATAAGAGCACTTGCAAGTGAGACCAAAATTTTGACAGACTGCCAAAAGGAAGCCAATTAAGGACAGCAAAACCAATAGCATTTTAGTTAAATTTTTATCATTTCCACCTTCTGTGCTTTCAAGCTTCCTGATAGCCGGTTAGATCAGGCTTTTTTGAATCACTGACAGCATGGTAAGAAACACTCAAATTCTTTACAAATCAACTTCTACTCATACTTTAATATCCACCTTTTAATTTAGATATCATCAACTGAGTAAACAATGAAACCAAGGTTGAGTACAATTTCCTTTTTTCCCATGTTAGTGCCAACAAATTTTACATGGGCAAATTCGTCTATAATGAACATCTGCTAAAGCCATTTAAACTTGAGAAACTACTTAATGTATTTCAAAAAGTACGGAAGTGATTAAATAAAGATTTTTAAACTAACAATATTTTCTTTCATTCAAAAAATAATTTTACCCGCTGATGTGCCACGCTTCACTAACCTCTAGTCTCAAAATATACTGAGACATTTTTGACTTATTCTTTTGAAAATGCCTTTGGGAGATGTTCACACTAAACCTTTGCAATTTATCAGATATGTTCCTTTAAGATCATAGTGCAGTATAGTTTTTATTTGCATTATTTAGATTACCACTTTTAACTATCTTCTGAATGCCTTTTCTCAAGTAGTTTTAGCTTTCATTAGGAGTGTAAATTATAATGAACAAATGTCAGAGCAGATGATAGTATTTCAGAGTGTCCAACCAATGCTGGCATAATAGGTATACATTGAACTTAGATTCTGGGTAGCTGATCATGAGGGAAATTAACTTTTCAAAAAAACTGAAGCCCTAAAATTCTCATGGTTCCAATACAGCTTTGGATGAGAAATCTTGGCCAACTGATGCTATTTAATAAGAATTATTGCCATCAAAAGTGTTTTAAAAATAAACTTGAGTTGGTTGATTACCTTATCAGCATTCTTGGTCGTAAAATTTATAAGATGAAGTCCAAAAAACTAAGACTTAATTCTTATCCCAACTGAATGGAAGTCAGATTCAGGTACCACAAGCAAATTAGGATGGTTGGACACTCTTATAGCATCTGGTGACCACGAATTTTATAAATTCAGGTGATAACATATTTTATCCCATGCCACTACCCAATTAACCAACAGGTTTAGTCTCAATAAAATGAAAAAAATATTAAAGCATTACATTTGTGCTTTAGTACAACTTACTTCCAAATCCTAATTCAACACATTATAGTTCGAATTATATGCGCCACTTTTGAGCTGTTGTGACAAATAATTTCCAATAAACTCTTGAGAGGCCTTCACTCAAATACTCAATAGCTAATTGTAATTGAAAATAAACACAGTCAAGCACTCTTTCAAAACCAAGTATTAATGTGTAAAGAATAAGTGTTCTCTGGCTGCAGCAACACATAAATACAATAGTAACAGAGTTAACAATAAATAACATAAACTAGTTGGTACATAATTTAAGATGAAACAATTTTTGTTCCACAATTCTTTAGTTACAATTGGACAAGCTACATGTCTATAATAATGTAAGCAATATCTACAAACCTACTTTGAAGGCTCATCAACTTCTCTTTACTGACATATACATCCCTTACATTAACTTTACAACATTCATTATTGATAGCAATGACATATAAACCAGTCCTATGGATCTGTATGATAGATCTAGCTTACTAAACCCTCTCCCTCCAACTAATCATGACATCAATTAGCTAACAACAACCATCCCCTGAAAGGCATACATGTGACTTAATTAGTAGCAATGGACATTACAGCTGCATTAAAGCAGCGAATAAAAATATCTTTCAATAGTCACTGACACTGAGGGGTATATTTGTTCTAGTATTAACCAAACAGGCCTTCTTTTTAATTTGTTTGTAAGGGTTCCTTCATTTATTTTCATAATTTACTCATTTGAATTTAGGCAAGCAAATTGCTATTTCATTCCTTTCATGGATGATCATAAGTGACCAATGATGAAAAGGGCTTCTCACCTAGCCCTGTTTGATTAATACTAATTTCAAATACAACTACTAAATTTAAATTTCTTAAACTAGTTTAAAGCATAAATGTGCAATTTGAAGAAATGTTTAGAAGCATATTTTGACTTAACTTAAAACATGTGTAACGGTTGTGACCAAATGCAATGTCTACACACTTGCAAGTGTGCTTTGAAATAAGGAAATAAATTATGAGTAAACAATGCCCTTTGGTTACCTTTGGGCACTTTACTTGATTTAACTTACTTTAAGTGAGATGAAGGGAAAAGACTTGTAGTAATTTGGATTATCCTCTTTTTTCGACTCCTACAATACTAATAAAACTATAGCTACAAAACTGCCATACAACAGCTAGAAAATAACTTTCCTGAAAAATGACTAAGATTTTTTAAACTTATTTACCGATAATTTTAAAGAGATAAACATTTACAAATACAAAACAACATGTATGAAGTATCTATATCTACCCAATGCAACATTTAAACATTTTGTTCAACAGATGAATGATTTTAAAAAGCACCTACAAATGTTACATTATTGCCAACATATAAGTTGTCGAAGCAAAGTAACAATGATAATATTGTCTCATTCCTTGAAATAAACCATTGGTTGGATCAACAACCACAACCATTTGATTGTTGTTCTTTTGGCTTCTCTGTTAGCCGTGTTGTTCCTGGCTTCTGTCCACTGACAATCGTGGGATCAGAATCTAAGCTTTCCGACATCTTGTCGCAAATGATATCTACTAGCTGTTCAAATACTTCTTTGACATTGACATTATCTTTGGCACTGGTTTCAAAGAACTCCATGCCAAGTTGCTCAGCAAGCTTTCTGCCCCTTTCAAAACTCACAACTCTTTCTGCTTCCATGTCACTTTTGTTGCCAACCAGGATAACTTGAGCATTAGCCCATGAATACATTTTCACCTGGGTCGACCTATCGGTGAAAAAGTGGTACCCTCAGATACTGCAGAGATTATATGTAAGATTTCATAAAGATAGATAACTGATATAACACTACTACTAATTTTTACAAGGTATGTAAAGCGACACACAATATTGAGAAGAAAACTGAAGGGGTTAGTGCTTAAATTAATTAATTAACAATTTGTTACTAGCAAAAATATTCCTAGAAGGGCTAAGACAAATTAAAATGACAGTCAAGGTAAAAAATTTATTTTGTAAGTACACATCCCTGCTTTACACCCCAATAATTTTCTGTATCTGTTTGTCAATACCATATTTCTCGGACTAAAAGTCAACCCCTAATTTTTACCTTGAAATCTCGGACTTTTTACTGTAACCTGACCATAACTTAGTCGACCCACTCATTTGCAAAGTAATGAGCTCAAATTTACAAATCTCTCTTTCTTTTACTCATGAAAATTTTAGTAGTCAATTTTCATACTCAGCAAAAAGTTTAACATCAAAATCAAAGTGGCAGGGCACATACTTTTCAAAACAAAACATAAACCCAAGCTGTACTAACACACATATTTATCTTCAGTAAAATGGTTAATACTTTTATGTGACATTTCCAAAGCTATTAAAGTCCTTCTAAAGATTATTTTTGATGAAAAGTAGAACCCTTTAACAAAAGTAATTTTAGAAAATAAAATATTTTCTTGATGTTTCTTTTGCATTTTGTAGGCTATAAGGGTGCAGTGCTGACATAGCAGGAGTCATATGCTGTAACATGAGGCATGAAGCAGAGACAATCTTTTTTATCTCAAAACATTGTATTCTGGCAACAGTAGTCACATTGTTATAAATTTAATTAATGTAAAAATTAATATTCTATTTAAATTGTCCTTTTTAAAAGAAATGAAATTTTTAAACAAAATCTGCACAACTCACTGCTGCTATGTCACAGGTTACTAGTCCCCAGCCTGCTCGGTCAAATTGCCCATTCTTTTTTTTTTAATTAAAAAGCATACTTACTAACTTCTCCTTATATAACTCGAATAAAACAAGATAAATTTGGTAATGAGAAAATGGAATTGATCAAACAAAGACAAAAACTGATGAAAAGCAAAATAGGGAGAATTTGGCAACATATCAGTGGACATAATTACTGCTAAAAGAGTTAATCATTTCTTGTGAGGTTGTTAAAGGGTGACATAACTGGATGCATTTGACCCCTCATTTTGCCAGAGCTTTAATCTTTTGACCTTTATCAGTAATTGTCATTATATCACAGTTAAAAAAAGTGAACAAATCATCTCCATGCATTAACAAAAACAAAGTACTCGCCAAATAAGAAACCTGTGATATTTACTATTCGTGGTGACATACAATTTTAGGAAATGTTTTCCAATTAAAAATTACATTAAAATTAATAATAAGAATACGATGACAAATTAGCATTTTCGGACCGCATAGTTTTCACTCATTGTATTGAAGTGAATAATATTGCATTAATACTAACAAGTATTAAACGCTTTCCGTTCAACTGTTTTAAAGAACGAAATCGTCAGTTCCCGCTTTGACATCACTTAATTTTTCAAAAATGACCGACCAATAAAACATTTACATGTACCAACAAATTAGGTTTATCAAAATGCATCGAAACTCTGGCAGAGATTTGTTGTTCGAAAAATGGAAAGCATCCAATTCATCATTGAAACCGGCTCAAACAGAAAACGAGACGAGAACAAACGAGCAAGTATCAGTTGTCGAATCATATTAGTCTGACGGCAAGGGAAATAGATATAATATATTATCGAAACGAAAAAAAACTTTAATTTATACTACTCGCGCGCCAAGCCAATATGACTTGAAATTTTGGCTTGTTGCAATTAAAGTTACACGAACCGACAATACAACTACTCCGGTGTATACATAATTGTGTCTAAGAGAATGTTATTTTTTATGTTTCATAAATTTTATGTTCTTATAAAACTCTGCACGAAAGTTAAAAAATATTGAAACACTACAAATCGATTTATTTCTTGTTTCTCTAACATTTATTAATTCTACACACTTCGATGGGTATCGCACTTCTTTAGCTGAACAGTTGCGGACCCCATTTCGATCGTTTTAATAACCATTAAGTGAAATTGTACGAGGCAAAATCTTTCCCGAAAATTGCAAAACATGAGCAACATCATCACACACTATGAATGTTACTAAAAAATAAAAACAACAAAACGCATTTAATCTCTAGTCTCGGTACAAGAAAGATGGAGGTAAACACCGCGTATAAGCACGAAGAAGACGGCAAAGAAATTTCGTTTTAATTTTCCTCTCAGTCAAAAAAATCTCTTTGAATCATAAGAAGTAAATTCGCCACCCTGAATATTTTTAACTGGCAAAAATTAATCTAAGCAAAAAGAATAAAAAAATGTATTTATCTTACCAATCTCGTACGGCTTGGAATGACTCTTCGTTGGTGATGTCGTACATGAGAATGAACCCCATTGCTCCACGATAGTAAGCCGTCGTGATAGTGCGATATCTTTCTTGTCCGGCTTTAGAAACAACCCAAAATAAAGCTGTGAGTACGTGTTTTACTGTGTGGTAATGTTATAACGGCACTCATACTCACCAGTGTCCCATATCTGCAACTTCACTCGCTTGTCATTTCGGAAAACTGTTTTTACTTTGAAGTCGATTCCAACTGTCGAGACAAACGCTGAAGTGAAAGAATCATCAGCGTAACGAAAAAGAAAAGATGTCTTTCCAACACTTGAGTTTCCAATGATTAAAAGTTTAAACATATAATCGAAATTCTGATCTGCTGCATCTTTCTGCCACTGTTTGTTATCAGCGGACGCCATATTTCTTCTTGGAACGCCTTCGAGAGTGTACAAGTCTCCCGGATATAAAAAGACACTCCGTGGGATCGCAGCCAATCAGATTCAAGATCAAATAATAGCTTTGCATTTGGGCCAATCACAAAGAAGAAAAAAAACTAAAAATTCACCTGCCAACTCGAATGCATCGAAAATGTTGACCCTACAATTTTCATATATCCGGTTTTGTTCCATTTTATATTTAACTTGCAATACCTCGAATGTTTTGCCCCTTACAGAATCAGGAATGGTCAATTCGCTCGACAACTCTCTACTATGAACTTTATGTTTCGTATTTTCTTTTTAGAAAAAATAATACTTAAATTTCCGTTTCAGTTCCTTGGAGCGTTGTGTCGCAAGGAAAAAATGCTTGTTATGTAGACAAACACAAACCCTCTTCTTTTAATCGCAACATAGCTTGACAACTAAAACAGATAAGCAGAGATAATCTTTATTATGTAAGAGAGGTAGATATGTTGATTTCAGACTCAATTTTAAAACCTTAAAAAAGATAATATGTCACAATAGGACGCCCACTCCAACTCGCAATAAAATTTCTTGTTTTAAAATATTTGCTGGTTTGTATGAAAAGAAAAAGCAATTTTCACAGTTTTTGAGGGCGACAACTATTGATTTTAAGCAAATGTAGCTGAAAGCTTTTAAATTGCTCTTGAAGAAGGCAAACAATTTGATTTAATCACTGCGTCTCTATAAAACTTTTGCTCAGTCTTTAAGTGAAGTGCTGAAAAATATAATTTCTGTTTTTCAAACGGTCTTTTATAAAAAATTATTTTTGAGCTATCAAGAAGTTGACAGCAGATAAGAAAAGTATGGAAAATTTCCAAGCCTTACTTAACGGGATAGGTTCACTGTCTTTAATTTATGTTGTACCGTGTTAATTTTGTCAATAAAAGACAACATTTCAAGGTAAATAGAACATTTATTGATTGGTTCGGGCGGAAACAGGTTCATTTACCATTTAACTAAATTAAATTCATTAAAAAGCAACTAAATTAGCAATAAAGGGAAAAAAGACAGCAGTGCAACAGAAAAATCAAAGCCGTAACAAAGTTCTTTCATACAAGGCAGGCGGAGGGGGTGGGGGTGGTCAAAGAGAAGTGATTTTGCTAATTGCGATGTGCCTAAAGCGCGATTTTGTGAAAATGATAAAAAAGGGTTCAGCCAAAGGCAAAAGTTGCGTTCTCTTGAAAGCTTATTTGATTATATCAACGTAGTTACTACAACAACTTTTCAGAGGGAACCAAAGAATTGCGTCCCAACCCCCCTCCCCCGCCCGTGCTGTGTTTAATCCCAAGGGGCTGATTGTTCGAAAGCCAATTGACTTTAAACCAGAATTAACTATTAACAAAATTCAGGGGTGGAAGCGGAATCTTGAAGCGGAATCGTGAATCACGAATCACGGCTAAAAAGTGAAGGAATCATGAATCACATCATCTCGCAGGCTGTGAATCATGATGGAGATAGACAAAAAATAAATGATTTATGAATATTGAATTTTTGTCTCATGAATCATGAAAAAATTTTATAAATGAATCATGAATCATTGGTCGAAAAAAATTTTGAATCACGAATTATCATACTGAAAAGATTCCGCTTCCATCCCCGAACAAAAACTATTGGTTGTCACGGAAATTAACTCAGGATTAGGGCTAATATCGACTTTTGAAAAAACGGCCATACAAATGCCGTTATATCTTGTTGGAAGTAAAAAGGAAGGACTAAACGTATTTATAAGCTATTTCTTCGTTACTATGATATATGTACAAAACATATCCCAATATTCCATTTTCGATTTACGCCCCACTGCCCACAAACAAACCTAGGTTATCGCATTTCATACATTTGCTGTATTTTCGAGCTTGAAAGGTTTTTTTGTGCGCAGTGGAGTGTAATTCGGAAATGGCCCATTGCAAAGTAGACTTTCAGCCTTAATTGCAAATCCTAAATGTCGTAAAATTTCCGACAAACAACACTAAACACACGAAGTTTTTAACCTTTAATATTTCTCCGGGCTACATAGATAGGTGTGACAAATTAAACAACAGCACTAAGCCAATGATTGTTCCATTAATCATCTTTTAATGCCACAACAGTGTTTGATCAAAAAAGAAGGCAGATTAAAAGAGCTACTCAGTTGAACAACAGAACTAAGATTGCTCAGAGCTACTAGTGTCGTTACAGTATAAGCATTCTTGCAAACAGCCGGACCCAACACCAAGTGCATTTTATTTGCTGCATACTGCGCATGTCAACTCTGTGTCATTAACATAGGGCCCACGCGGACGTAGGACCCCATAGGCGGGTATATAGTCTGCGTCTTGGTCAACACAGATGTAGGTTGTAGAATGCTTGTGCCCATAATGGCCACTCACAAGGTAGCCCCAGTATTCCCTGGTCAACCCGGACGGACAGTCGTTCCTGGCCGGGTACATATACATCAATTGGGAGCCACGTGAAGGCACATAGCAGACGGCACATGGAGCCTCATGGTTGTGGAGTTTCTCTGTGAATCCGTCGAAGCCACTAGTCTTGTACTCAGTCCCGTATATTGCTCCCCAACCCTGCCAGCCGCCCCTGTACTTGGCGTACTTAGGGGTGGTGGGTAGACAGATATAATTGACCTGCTCTGTGAGTGTAGTACTGTCCACCAATTCGACATGTGGAGATGAAGCGGAAATTTGGGCTTAAAATGTTATATATGCACAATTATATGTTTTCTTTTTTTACCTTTATGTGGTTTTTATAGCAAGCATGCACGCTTTTTTTTTTCATGTTTAGGTGTTTTCGCTTTAAAAGTCAGTAGAGCAGCAATGCAATTTGACTATAAAGAATTAAGGGGAAAACAACGTGTAAAATCAAGTTAATTAAAGGCTATTTATTCCAAGGTTATTTTTGATAGTGAAACTGCAGTGCATGGATAATAGCCAGTTCTGTTGCAACTTGATTTTGTTGCCCAAGTTACTAAAAAATACAGTTTCTTGATTTGCACCTGAGTAAAGCACAAGTTTTCAGCATACTTTTGAGTACCGATGCAATTTTCCTACTAACGTGCGCTCAATGTATGCTTTTTTGAAAAATATCAATCGTTTTCGAAGTTGATTTGGTTTATTTTATAAAGCAACTTTTTTCGGTACGGTGATTTGATTTTTTTCGGGGCCCCTTCTTGTTTTATATTAGTAAAATTTCTCTTGTACCTCACCTTTGTACACCAATCGGGCGTGGCCTGGACACGTGGTTTTTCCTTTGCGTATGTAGTGCACATCGCGCCTTGGCAGCAAACCTCGATTTCCTTTTGGTCCACGTGCCTGACTGAACCACGCCCACCTTTCTCTCCCACTGTAGCGAGAGGGCCTGGTACATTTTGTTAACGATTTTTCAAATATAAGGTGGTTTTGTAGGTATGAATATTTTTCTGTGTTGACGCCGCTTAAGTAAGAAATATTTTGTGTTAGTATTTACCAATTAAAGCAACCAGTATCCATTTTTGCGCGCTCTGATCGACTCCCGTATCTCGCAATATCCATGACTATTAGTTGGTTTTGAGGCGGTAGCCAAAATGGCGTCCAGTTACCCGTTAGTTATTACAAGGAATTGATTGACGAAGAACCATTCCAGATAACACGAAGAGGACAACAAGATTTAGTTTTTTGGATTTACTGGTTAGGACAATTTTTTTCTTTCAAAATTTGCTTAAAATCCACGGCATTTATGTTCTTCAAAAAACCCTGAAGAATGTAAACGAACTCATCAAATGTACACGAAGTGCGCGTGCTAGAAATAGAAAAAAACTTAAATTTTGTCTTTTCTTTGAAAAATGCATGTGCATTTTGTCCGGATCCCTATCTTCTTGTTAAATACTAAAACAACTATCCCCCTCAAGGTCGATGTCTAGTTCTAGACCGCTATTCACCTCCCCTTCCGGGGATAGTTGTTCACTTTTCTTGCATTGTTTACATTTTTTATCATTAACTCACCATTTCTATCATTGTTGTTGTATTCTATCGTTATTATTTAATACTTAAAAGCTGAAAAGTGATAGTCGAAAAAGTTTCCAATAATTGTTTTAAACATTTTCGGCACTGTGGTTAAAACTGGTTAGTGGCAAAGAGTGAATCCATAATTTTGTGCCATAAGTAACGAAAAAAAAGTTTCATGTCATTCCTCAACCTCGGGTTTGTTTTTAGCATGTTCTCAAATATTGGGCGCTTTTGAACCTGAGGTTCTTATGAAAAAAAAATTTAAAAAAGAATGTGCATTGGGTAACCTAAGGCAAGTTAGATATATTTGGTGAAAACTGGAAAATTAATTGAAACGTTAAAAAGAAAACAATAATACGTAAAGATTTTCTTTAAATGCGGTCGAGCAGGTGTAACGAGCAAAGATTGTACCGTTAGAGGAAAACGGTTCTGCATCTTAATAGTACTTCCGACCTTTACCTCGCATCTTGATCTTATATCATTCAGACTCCGGATCGCACTCTTAAGTTCTTCATTACAGCCCCCTTAAACGTTACACGTGAAATTCAACTGGTTCGTTTCAAAACCTTTAAATTGCTGCTTAACCCTCATCTAGACCGGAGAAAGGGGAGAGAGAAATAACAAAAAGGCCGATTATTTTTAAGATTATTATTTTTAGGATTGTTTCAAAGTGTTACCATTCCTTTACTATTCATCCGATTACCATCAAACCTTGAGAGTTTTCCTCTAATTTATTGGAAAACTGGAATATGCCGGATAAATACTTGTATTTAATTAAGGTGTCTCCATGGCAACCTGTTTTTGGAGATACGTCTTTTCATTTCCACTGTTTTCATACCTTCCATATTTATCATTTACAACCAAGAATCAAAAAAAAAAAAAAAACACGTGCACCGTTGTAGCCAAGACACCCAGCTTCTAGAGAAAGAATGTTTTACCGTTTATGAATTTTCTGACGTCATAGGCATAACGTAATATCGCAATTTAAAACTTTACGTAGCAATATGCAGCATGTGGCTGCTAACACCAATTATCAATTATTAATCATCAAGAGCGAGAAAAGTCAATTTTATGAAACGTAGTTGATGAAGACGAAACTATTGTTACTATCAACTGTTCATGTTCGATTCACCATTGAACTGCGACACATGAAAAAACTAAATTACAGCAGTAGTTGGGTTTAATGTAGTATTTTTATGATACACTAAAACAACAACTGATCAAGGTTCAAATTACAAGATATTTCGGCATCCTCTCAATGTTTTGCCTTTATAAAGATTAATGAGATACTTACAAATGGTGTCAAGTTTGCATTGTAAATCAGCATTTTTATTCTTGATAATGACATCGAGAGGATGACAACGAAACATCGAGTTGCAACTTAATTTTTTTGTTGGTTTTATAACTAGTATAATATATATCTATTTTCTTATGATTATCCCATTTGGCCTAACATATTTTATTGCACACTAGGGTTATAGGCTGCGACCCGCGGGCACTATATTGCCCTCCCCAACCCCTCCCCCCTTCCCCCCGTCCCAGATAACCTTAAAAAGTCCGATGTGGTTAAGGTTTTATCCCTGCTGTTAATGATCGATGTTTGTCGGCGGCAGTGGCCGAGCAGTTAGCGTGTTCAACTCGTATTCCTAGGGTCGCGATTTCCAGCCCCCGTCAGAACACAGTGTTGTGTTCTTGAGCAAGACACCAGTTCTGAATAACCGTAACCAGAAGTACACAATCTTGTACATATCATTGGGGAAGACAAACAACTAGCCCTAGAAGTTCCATAGAGGAAACCATACTTAAGGACGATATGAAAGTTTCGAAGCAGACACCAAGAAATAAAGCTCCAGTAGAGGTTTCCCCCAACTAAACTCAACAACAAATCATCGTATTTGAAAATTATATATTTTCATATCTAGTCAATACAAAGACCTCCACCTTTGTAATGAATTCCTGCCCACGGTAAAGGTTTACCCTTTAGAGGTTAATACCCTCAGGCTGAGGAACATTCCCTCTTTGATGGAGTATGCTTGCATACTGAGAGATGACACTGAACTCAGACACCGTTACAAGAGATTGGGGGTGGTGGCGTTGCCCCGGGGGGAGGGGGGGGGATGCTCCGGGGTCAAAAGGGTAGGGATGACCGTCGGAAAAGTCCCCAAAATACCCTAAGAATTACCAAGGGATAAAAAATTTCCACCCTAAAATACTTCTCGGTTTTAAAATTTCCCTTGAAATACTAATTTAAAGCCAAACTTTTTCCCTGGGTAGCTAGCGGGTTGGCGCTAAGTCCCTGCTGAACGTCATATGCAGTGAATAAAGGTACGCGCGAAATAGAACGTTCGCCAAAGGATGTCGTTTAAAACTTCTTATTAGTACGCACGTTTGCCGAAACACACTACTGCAAGCAATCCAATAGCTTGGCGCTTTTAAACCCTAAAAAATACCAGGCCATTGGTTTAACACCTGCTTTCTTTTTAAAACCTTTAAAAAATACCAAGCTGGCAATTTTAACCCCTAATACCAATCACCTTGACAATGAGTCTTTCGTTGAAGATTATCCCTGCGGACCTTCCGTGTACTTGACGTACTTAGGCATGTTGGGAAGACAAAGATAATTGGACCTTCCACCTCGGTGAGAGTAGTGCTGCCCGCCTATGCGTCCTGCGGAGATGTAGTGGAATAGGTTTTAGGGCTTATCGTACAAGCATGTTTTAACTTGTAAATTTAGCAAAGATATTGCCCTCCCCTCTTGCGTTTAACCCTATTCAGACTGGGTTTTTTTGGTGGTTACTGTGACAGGAAGGGGAGGCGGGGGGGGGGGGTAGTAAGGCTTTTCACCCCTAACTTTGCAACAGCTTATTAAAGATATGATCAGCAACTTTAAATACTAATAGAGTTTCTTTCTAATAAATGACAAATGACCTAGTGTCGTCACAATGTTGTCATGCTGAGGAGGAAAACTTTACAAAATGATGGCTATTATTACTAAAGTTTTCTGTCAAGCAAAATAAAGGATAAGTGTCTCGCAACACTAACACGTCAGGAAATGTTCTAGATATGTTTTTATGTTACTCTGTTCCCATGGCGACAATATTTGACGCAACAATTGTTCTAAAACCCTTGAATTTGTTACTTTACTCAAACTCATCCCAAACTCCAGAAAATAGCTTTTACAAGTAAGGCAATACACACTTAAAAGCTTTTGTAAAGATTTTATGAGTATGGAGGGAAAATATATTTGGATCCGCTGGGTTCGCCATCTGGGATTTCTTAATATTTTTTTCTTTAATCCGATTGCGAGTAGCAGAAAATATAAGTAACTTTTTGCTGGTTGCAATGAAATGTTTATTACTCAATTAGAGAAGGTTACTTTAAGACTGAGTTTCCTTCCCCTATAAAAATAAAGTTTCAGCAAATTCTTGAAAAACTTCAGTTGCGTCGTGGATGTAGTTTGGCCGAGCAAGTTTTTCGGACTCTTCCCCCATCTAATTTCAAAAGTATGCAACCAATTGCCTTGAAATTTGGTGTGTAATAAGTGTCAAGTGTTCTTCCAATTAAGAGTAGTCACATGGCATTTAATCGATTTCCATGGCAACCACACCAAGTGTAAAATTTGTGTTTTTCAATGATATTCATCTAAATCGATGTAAAAACTTTGCACTTGTAGTTAATAGATGCAAGTGTTCCATTATCTTTCAACTAGTTTATGCCAGGTGATCTCTAATTGGTTTGCATGGTAACAACAGCAAAGAAATGTCTAACTTTCGACACTAAAGTGTTGCAAACGGTTAAGAGTAATAACTTTTCGCTAAGCAAAGTAGTTGCACAAGATCAACTAACTCATCTTGTAATAAAAAGATAATAAATATGCAGCCAAAGCAACATTTCAAAAAATTCAAAATGGCGGCCATCAGCTCAAGTTTGGGAATTTGTAATTTAATATTTAAAAACATGAAACTTTTCGTCATCATCATCGCCATCGTCATCGTCGACTTCATCATTGTCGTTATATAGTAATTGTTAACGTAATCGTCATTGTTATCGTTGTCGTCATCGCCATTGTCGTCATCGTTGTAGTCGTCGTTGTCATCATCGTCATTGTCATCATCATCGTTGCCGTCATCGTCATCGTCGTCGTTATATATAAATTGTCAACGTGATCGTCAACGTGATCGTTGCATCGTCGACGTTGTCGTCGTCGTCATCGTCATCGTCATCGTCATCGTCATTGTCATCGTTATTATCGTTGTTTTTGTCATTATCATTGTCTTTGTTTGTTCTACCTCTCTGTCCTTGCTTTCCAGGGGCTCCCTGTGCTCCAACACGCCAAGGTTGACCGGGAGGTCCTGTTCTCCCATTTCGACCATCAGCTCAAGTTTCGAATTTTCGTCATTGTCGTCGCCATCGCCATTGTTGTCATCATTCAAGTCATCCTTGTCAACGTCATCGTCAACGTGATTGTCCTCATTATCGTCGTCATCGTCGTCGTCATTGTCTTCGTCATTGTCATCGTCATCTTGGTCGTCATCGTCGTCGTCATTGTCTTCGTCATTGTCATCGTCATTGTCGTCTTCATCATCGTCATCATCATCGTCGTTGCCATCGTCGTCGTCATTGTCTTGGTCATTGTCATTGTCGTCGTCATCGTCGTCGTCATTGTCGTCGTCATTGTCTTCGTCATCATCATCGTCAATGTTGTCGTTATAAAGTAATTGTCAATGTCATCGTCAATGTGATCGTCGTCATTGTCTTCGTCATTGTCATCGTCATTGTCATCGTCATTGTCTTCGTCATCGTCATCGTCGTCGTCATTGTCTTCGTCATCGTCATTGTCATCGTTGTCGTCCTCGTTATCATCGTTGTTTTTGTCATTATCATTGTCTTTGTTTGTTCTACCTTTCTGTCCTCGCTTTCCAGGGGCTCCCCGTGATCCAACACGCCCGGGTTGACCCGGAGGTCCCATTCTCCCATCTCGGCCATCGCGTCCTAGTTCGTATTTGTAAGAACAAAAAACGTTCGAATTCAGTTTGCTCGCATGAGGTGAAAAGCATGCAAAAGTTTGAAGTTTGATAGCTTTAGAAAGATTTAAATTATGTGGCGTGTACCCAGATAACATAGCGAAAAATTCTTCTTTTAAAGAATTTCTCAAAAATGAGAAACGGTATTAACAAAGCGGCTAAACTTAGTTTGCATTTATTAATCGGATACACGAATCAGTATTCAAATAAAAGTGCTGACAATGAACATAGTACTGAGTAATTTAATTTGTATATTAGTCACACGATTGTTTAAGTTAAGTACTAATTAATTTGAAACTAGTATTTTCAATAAGGTTCCGATACTTCATGATCGAACCCGAAGGGTGAATACTGTTAAAGCCTTTCGTAAATACACATATACTATTCACCAGTAGTGCTGTTGACAAACTTTTTGGAAAAGGGACGATTGGTACAAATTTAATGAAGTAACGACAAAGCTTCTTGTAATCTTGTTTTTGATTATGTTGTATGTTCAAAGGAGCTCGAGAATATAAAAACGCAA
>JAOBAT010068105.1:0-22763 GCA_026413305.1 Hydrozoanthus tunicans | reverse complement strand
GGGGGGAGTCGGGTATTTGAACAACTCAATTTAACTGAAGACGTAGCAAAAGTGAGTCAGACATGTTGATATATTCACACGAGTGAAACAGCGATCGCAAAAACTACCTTGAAAACACCTCCATTTGCGCCAAAATACATACACACAAGATACAAACACAACGTAAACCGGCTCAAGGTAGGTGAACTTTATTTCCAATATTTCCGATTTTAAATTTTGATTAATTTGTATGGGAATTGATTTAAAAAAATCTTTCCCTTAGACCGCTGCAGGCTTGGGGTGCCTGTGGAAAAGCGAACAAAGCAACTTTGTCAATTAATCAACAGGTACTGGTTATGTATTAAAGTTCTCGTTTATCTCTGGACGTAAGCCCTTGATCTTTTCCACGTTAATTCAGTTTTCTTCACAAATTACAGTGTTAAAAGGTTTTTCACTTGCAATAAAGTTGTCATTTCTCGGCTCGAGTCTCCTCGTTCCTGATGAAGAGCTTCAGTAGTTTTAATAAATGTTTCGGGAAACTCTATCATATGCACAAAGCACGGTAAATCAAATTCGTTGTCTTCAAAAAAAGTGGAAGCTATCCAGACATTTAACGTTTTGTTTTCGTTTTTGTTGCTCTTAGTTAAACCTGGACGTACATAAACAAAGTTGACGAGAATCGACGAGGTCCGTACGTTCATTGCCGGCGAACACAAACAACCTGAACTAGCCAAGATAAAAGCACAGACAATGTAATTAGCTTCACCGTCACATGTTGTGCCAATGGAAGAAGATAAAATAGAGTCGTTTACATATCAGCAAATGCCAACAGTATTTACTGAGCGTTGAAGGCTTGTATCAAACACCAAAACCAATATAATGTTCCTGAGCATCGCCGAGTTTTTTCAAAATGACAAGTTTTAAAGAAACGAGGAACTGTGCAAACCCGTAGCAAGAAATTTCTTCGAGAGGGTGCGACTGAGCGAGAAGGCGGGCCAAAAGGAGTGCCGAAGGCGTGAGTCTCAGGGAAAACTAGGTTGTTAATTTAAGACTGAAATAAAAAACAGGCAGGCAAAACCAACCATAAAAACGTGGATATTATTTTGAAATATATAGGCGAAAATGTTGCTTTTTGAAATAATTGGACAAAAAAAAGTTGACCTTTGCTGTCTGTGGGGGTGCGAGCGTATCGCAGGCAAAACAATCCTTAAAAACAAGGATGTTATTTAGAAATATATAGGCGAAAATGTTGCTTTTTTAAATAATTGGACAACAAAAAAGTTGACATTTGCTTTCTGTGGGGGTTTCGTGCGTATCCGTCCCCCCCCCCCCCCCCTTATGCTACCGCAAAATATTTCCTAAGCAAATACTATTAGATGTACATAAGTCAAAGAATCTAGAGTTACCTTACTGAAACTACAAAAAATTTGATCTGGAAGATAAAACAAATGCAAAGCTAAATTTCGTTTCTTCAAACATCTTGTTCATAAACGGCGGTGATTCAGTGTATATAGTTTTTTTTGTCTACATTCAAACTAACCCCACTTGCTGTGTTTATGGTAACAAATTCTTTTAAAAGTTTTAAGCTGTAAAGAACGAGGATAGTAGGACTAGTATTTGAATAAGGAGACAAAAGAATATCAAATTGCCGCCATTTATGATTAAGTCTTACACGCTTTTTTTTATAAGGACCAGTAAATTTGTCGAGGCTCATTGTTATTAATTTTTTGGCGATTCGAGCCTCGGATTGTGCTTATAAATTTTCTTATTTCTATGTGTAGTTAAAATCGAAAAAGTTTAAGATATACTGCAAGACATGTATTTGAAAACGGATTGCTTGGCGGGTGTACTCTTGATCAATTCATCCCCTGATTTATTTTTCCGTGACGATTTCCAGTGACTATCCCAGGATTGGTTTCATATTCGAACTCTTACCTTGGTCAAGTTAAGTTGCGTCTGCTGATCCTCTTAGAACTACAGCTTAACTGCTCTCAATTTTCGTGCCGGACAAAATCGAACCAACTGTCGTGTTGACCTTTCCGAAAACTTTTAAAATCTCGGCCCCGAGCCTGAGCTTGTTCTTAAATCGTTCTTAAACTTTGGCAAATCTGATCCTCGTTGTTCTTTTAAAGTTTTTCTTATAAAAAATACGTGTACCTTGGGTCAAAAATGTCTAAAATCTAATCAATTTTCTTTCCTGTTTTTTTATCTTTTATGGCTTAAAATTTCTTGGCTCAGTTATTTTACCTCCGTGTTATAGTAAATTGATGAAGTCGGCTATAACAACGCCATTCAATCGTTGATTTATGAAAAGTTGCTAAGAAAGCTACCAAATCAGTTTACAACTTCAACCATTTGAAGGGTTTTAGAATACAACAAGACCGACTTATTTCAAACTAAAATTTATTGAGTTCGAACAAGAACTCAAACTTAATTCAAAATAACGTGTTCAAACAGTTATTGAAAAAGTTTTAGCTGTTGATTATGTTTTTGACATTAGTGATTAGACGCGAGTTAAACCGTACAATTGTGTACAAAGACGGAAGATAAGTTTTGGATTCATCCCTAGCTCAAGTTGACTGAGCAAAAAACCCGGTTCGGTTTTTGGATAATTGTACACTTTCTCGCTGAGCAAACAAGATATAAGTATCTTTGTACATTTCGCTTGTGTATGAGTCTGTTACACACCCGCGGTGTATAAATATCAACTCCAACAGAACGACAGATAAAACTTTTATGAGCACTAGTTGTTTATTATGAAGCTTCTTTATTTCGGTCTTGGTGTAATCACTAAAATAAAAACTTATCTTCGTTTCTCTTTCAGATAAGATCATTAAGTCACCACTATCATTACACAATGAGAAACCTACTAATGTTTCATAATTCCTTACACTGTGTGTAATTTGATACAGCGCGGTTTCTAAGATCTATAGCAAGACGAAGTTTCTCTTTGCGAATGCCCTAAGCTTTATTTTTTTCTTCGTTCGGATTATTGATTATTTGAGTTTTAAAAGATTTCACTTCTTAAGCTTAAGAATTATCTATTTACAAAAGACCGGAACTTAGGGCTTTAATTCAATGTAGGAGCTCTTTCATTTTATTCGTGTTCCTACTCAATTAATTTTACGACACTAAATTTTGAGTGGCCATTAAACAATGAATCAGAAAGAGTTTCTTTTGAACTCTGTTTGTAGGCACGCCACTCCCCGGGAAAACAAGACTTCTATTTACAGAAACACGCAGAAACAAATTTAGTTTGAACGTTTTCAAAAACACAATTTTAAAAGTTATTTGAAAAGGCTTTATTTTAACAAAACTGTACTGTATTCAACAAAAGGAACGCACTAAATCATAAGTACCTACTCGTACACTTCTTTCTAATAAGTTATTGGTTTTTGGAGTCATTTAATGAACAAAATCTGATAGTATAACTTATCAGTTTGGGATTTTTGACCTGATTATGACCTTCGGTTTGTGACCACAATTTGTAGTATTAATGTGAACACTCAATAAAGATATACAAGCTCTTGAAAAAGATTAAAAACTGCCCGTGATATTAAATGCGGTTTTGATCAAGTTCTTCCAGCATTTCATTCGTAAATATGTCAACGAAACTCAAAGAAAACGTTTACTTTCTTTGAAGTGCTTCACCTAAACCAATTGAAAGTAGGTGAAAATAAAAACAACTTAACTCCTGTCAGTGGTTTAAACTGTCTTCTGTCTTGTATTTCAGGAAATATAACTTTTACTCCTCATTCAATTAGCTTAAATTTAAAAGCTTCGAGAGTGACTGTTCCTGTATTGCACATGTATATAGACTTAAATCTACTCAATGTATATATGAAAAATTAAGCATATCGGCAAAATCGTATTAGTTAATGGCCGGTCTCTCGAGTTTTTGCTTTCGCCACTTAATTCTCCTATTTTGAAACCAAACTTTCACCTGTGTTTCGGTCAAATCAAGTGAGGCCGCGAGATAATGGCGCTCGGCGCCCACCATGTACTGTTGCCTTTCAAATTCTTTTTCTAACCGCTCCAACTGTTCAGGGGTGAAAATTGTGCGGATTCTTTTTGGTTTTCCCTGCTTAAAGCTCCATGGCTTGCTTTCGTCAGGGGAAACAACAGCATAACCGACTGTCTCTCCATCTGAGTGCAGAAAACAAAGAAAAAATTATAATACTAACTGCATAGACGGCATAAAAATGGCTTCAAGCTAACGTAGACTTTTGTAAACAAACGAGAAACGTCAACTGAGCTTGCCATTGTATCGCTTCATCTGCCTTGTTTTAGTCTGTACACTTTCCTATCAGACAAAACGAACTGAGAAATTTGATGTACATAGTATACGTTTCCTAATTGCATGCGCTACTCAGAAAGAGTCGATCGTGAAAAAGTCAGAATTTTAGAATTTGAGATATCTAATTTTAAAGCAGATAGCTCAATCTTGTTCACAAATTTTTATACACAAGTCCGGCCATCTTGTTCACCATTTACAAATGCGTACTAAAGTTCTTACTAAACACTCAATCGTCATTGTTCGTCGAAACAAAGTAAAAAAAAATTAAATTGCTAGGAGACAGAAATGAACCTTTTAGCTATTCCTTTAATTCTGTCTCTTTAATTCAGTCCTTTCTTATCTTCTGACTCTGCTGTTTCATTACATTTTCGTCTTTTTATTGTTTTACATTTCTACAGATTTGACGCCTTACCTTTTTAGTGCGCTTTCATTGAATTAAAACCAGTGAAAGGCAAGGCTATTGCCCCGTCTTTTGTTGATCAGAAACTGATTTAAAGACATAAGATGCGACAGAAAAGAAACAACTGATATGATAGACTTATAAATAATTTCAGCCAGTTATAACTTGCAGACTTTCTAGATTTTTTGCTCAGTCTCGCGCTTCAAGAACTTTACTCGGCAGCTATAAAAAAAGTTAATTCAGTTGAAACCCATATTTTAGGAACCGAATTAGATGCAGAGGAATGAAATGTCTTGCAAGCGTGTAATTCATCAGTTATCCGTAGCACTCTGCGTTAAACTAAATTACCGGCCCCAGGGTATACCTTGAAAAGAACTCGGCGAACTAAAGCAACTGACAGAGTTTTAGCAGTGAAACATTATCGTTTCGGCAATGAAATAGCGTATACCATAAAGGAAATGAGATGTATACTTGCCTAGCTGAGACAAAGGGCAGTGTCCTGCCTGGCTAAACGCGTTTATCGCAGCTAAGGCTGCACCATGATGATACGGGTGAAATCTCCCAAGCGAAATGCGTGATGGATGAAAAGCCGAAATCGAGCTTGTAGGAGAATCTATTTCAGTGGAAACGCGTTCAACCTTTGTCTGCTCTTCCTTGTCCGCTTGTTCATCGCTCCGAGAGAGAATTGAAGAAATCGAGAAAGATGAGAGTCCTGAGGATGTAGTAGGCGACGAACTGTTTGCCGGTGCAGTTTCAGAGCTCGTTTGATTGCCTTGCGGTGTGGAGGTAGTTCCGCGTAGGGCAAGACAGTACGGAGATGTACAAGTATAAAACGTACAACCGTATGAATTACCAAGCGCCTGCATTTTGAGCTAAACACACGGCAACTCGCTTTAGTGTACTGTTTCCACAGAACTAGCTTTGTTTAGTTGTCCGGAGACAGACTGTATGAACTAGCCCGAGTTAATTTTCGTCAGCGATCGCGTGGCGTGGACAAGTGCACCCTTGATCAACAAAAAGATACGTACTTGCTTTGAATCGGGTAGGTTGTTTCGAAATAAACGTGTTTATGCGATGCCCATTTATGTCAGTCTCCCACCAACAAAAAAGAAATTAACAACTGTTGTCAATTTTATAATGACGGTTGCCACACGATCAGAGGTTCTTGGAAATATGCTACTTTCTCATTATGCCATTGGTGAAATTGATTAAAGGTCTTTATTGAACAGCTAATCAAAAGAGCTGTCTGGTTATTAGTCAATAATAAACAAACAAATTGTCTGCGAACTCTTTAAATCAAACATTAAGCTATAATTCTGCATCCGCGCTAAGTTTGTCGAATGGCTTAAATTGAGCCCATTAGCTGGCCATATGAAACAAATAGTGACCCAAACCTAATGGTTTCTACAACACCAAATGAACTCCCGAGAAAATGAAAAATTTTGGAAGCTGATTCCCGCTTTCCTCTTTCCTGCTTTAACTATCATAAAACAAAACGAAATCGTTGTTTTGGTTTCGTTAAGAAGTTACTTTATCTCAAGATTGGTCATTTGTAAGTTTTTATTCATTGCAAATGTCCGAATGTATCGACGGGCTTTTAGCATGAGAAAAAAACAAGATCTTCATTGTAACGCGCTTCATTGTTCCTCAGTAGTTAATTAATACTTTTGTTGGCTCTTTTGAAAAAGGAAATCTTTTAAGACACCCAACTGAATAATCCCACGCCAATCTACATTCTTCCTCCATATAATTTGCCCGAACATCTGCTCGCAACTTGGCCCGGAAAACTCCATTCATTAGCTTTACACCATTATTTACTGGCCGTAATTGGTCTGTTCGCGAAACCAAGCTCACAATTATATTATCTCATCAAAGCTAATGAGCTGGAAAATTAGATTTGTGTGTTTGAAGTTTTCCGAAACTGAAAGAGATCAGAACGGAGTTGATTTGTGGAATTTTGATTTAACGAACAGAAAAGATTTCATCAAATCGCGGTCAAAGCTTTCTTAATTTGCGTTTGCAGAAGAAACTTAAGATAATTTATTTTACGAGAGCAAATCTGGCGCGTTTCTGGTTTTAGAGATAAAAATGTGATACAATCCGTTTTTTTGAAACAAGTTTGTGATATAAACGCAAAAAAAGCTCGCTACAACTTTTTTTGCATGTTCTAGAAACAATTAACCAACAATTATGGATCGTTGCTACACCAAATTGGAGCGAATATAAATGTATCTCGGTCATTTTATCATTGTAAATGGATCTAATGATTTCGGTAAAAACCTTAAGTTATCCTAAACCGAAAGATGGCTTAAGCCAGGTTTTACAATGAAAAAGCCGAACCATGAGTTAATTGATAATAATAGCTCCCCTTGTCTAAAATGAGATAAACCTTACACTAATACAGGTCTTCATCCATAACTTAAGAAACGGCAATTCTTAAACTTGAAAAAAATAAAAATAAAAGTCGCGCGCGGTACAATATATCTTCGGGTTGCTATTTTTCGTTCTAGCTTTCGCGGCTTCCCTCACGTGTTCAAGTAGCACGGCTATTTTCCTTTAGTAAAGCAACATTTAATTTAATTTTCCCGAATGACGATAGGAGCTTTATCTTTTATCATGTCCATATTTTGTCAATTAAATATTTTCGCTCCTTTAAATTAATCTATTTACTTTCTCCTCTCAGTGTATTAGTAAAAGATACAACTTTGTCTTAAAGCTAAATTATGATGGCTGCTCGTAGTTTTCCCTCGATGAAGTTCCAAACTAATTGACAAAATTTTGTTACTTATCAACAAAAAGCTTAATAGAGCAACAACGTGGCAGCTGTTTTGAAATAGTCTTGATTCTATATAGTTTTGATTTGTTCACACCAGTTGCAGTGAACCAGAAGATGATAATGAGAGCGTATGATGGTTAATGGAGAATAATTTGTTTTGAAGCTCTGAGAAGATTAAACACTGTCTCTAAATGTTGAATGTTCTTATGAGCAAAATTAGTTAGAAACCTTGCGTCTACAAAAGCAAACATACACCCTTTTAAAAATGGATGTGGCTATTTAGGGCTCACTAATTCGTACAAACTTTTACGAATATACTTAATTAATAGTTAGTATTAAGGGGAACAAACTATATCTATATCAGAAAGATATTTTTCATCGCACGCGCAAGTTGCAAAGTTAACTTTTTTACTCTCCCTCGAGATCGTGAAAAAAATTAAGTTATGGAGTTTAAACTCTGGTTATGAGTATGTCGGAAGAATATTCAACAATACTAATAAAGAATAATTGATTTACACCAGCTTTATAAGAAAACTTTTATCCTTAAATTAAACAACATTTAATCAACATAAATATCAAAGTGTCAATTCTGCTTAGTTTGTTTTTCTTGTGATAAGAAAAACAAAACCCCCTCATTAACTTGACAACTTAGTTTTGAAATGAAAATACTTATAAAATCAAACCTCTATCAAAGTTTCAGATTCTCCAGGAAAAGATTATGTTTGTCTTGTCAGATTTAATTTCCTATTCTTTCTAATTCTTTTTCGAAAACTCTGTGAAGAGGGTTTTATCATTTTCATTGCTTCCGTACTTTTTGTGCTCTTTTGCTGATATAAGGGCAAACAAAAGCACTCCAAAAACTGCTAATTTATCTTTAATACAACTCATAATAAAAACTAAATCAGCATTCGTTTTCAATGAAAGAACTTATTATATTGACAGAGGAGATTTTTTTAAATCTCTGTTTCGAATAGCCATTATTTGATATGACCTGTGTTTTATTTGTGGCTTCGGCCTTTTGTCTGAATCTGAGCAACAGATGTATGATAGTGGTTGGCTAAGAAAAGTCCTCTTTCACAAGAATCCAGAAAGGAATTTTATTTAATTTTAAAAACGTTAAAAAAACCTGTAGCTACTAATATTACAGCCGGTTAAAAGACTGAAAACATATTGTGTATGAAAACTCCAAAAACGTTTGCGCGGCAAAACTGAACATAATCGGCCGTTCTGATTATCATGAATAATCTGTAAGCCTACAATTTTGCCTAAAGGTAATTAGTTGACAGTCTTTTGTTAGAAACGAAATATTCCTTAATTACCGTCAATTATTTAGTGACAGGCACAGAAAACAAACATTAAGCAGATTTGTATGTTCTTTCGATGGTTCAGTTTACGAACTTTAGCAAAATTGCACAGCAGTTTTTTACGGTTCGAACTCGCATTCATATTTTATTTTCCTCGATATTTAAACCAAGACTAAAGAGCTCAACCTTGACAATTAATAATAAAAGAAGATAAGCTGAAAGTAAAACTATATCCGAAACCATTGCCGTTTCGTATCTAATAAAGTGATATACAAGGCAAAGTTAATTTTGCTAATTTGGGCAATAAGATAAACTTTTTCTCCGTTTACTGAACAGCAGCGAAAAGATATTGTTTATAATCGTGTTTTTTTTCTTGAAAAACTAGACCAAATCTCAGCACTTTAGTGTAAAACAAAGACAATAGATTTGCCCGTTCCGACTCACAATATCTTTCAAAAAACCGCGCTTTTTCTTTCCAACATACAAAGATACAGCTACTCAAAATTCGTAGCGCTGGAAGGGAATATAATACAATTGGAAATACAATTTGAGAACTGCTCAATCAGGTTTTTATTAGTCTCTGATGTGAGATTATTTTCTTAATCATCAAACACACAAGAAAGCCTTTGGATGGTATAAAAAGATTTCTTTTTTTGAAAATCTTGAATCGTAAATCGTAATTTACCAGAAAACTATTAAGAAAGAGTGTTTTTTTCAATTGTGAATCCAAAGGTTTTGAATCTATTTTATTTCAGGTTAACGTCCCGGCAAAACGTCTTGTTCAAGAGTACAAGATAATTTGGCCGAAGCTCGAACTTTCAAAACCACAACTCTTTGAAGGCTCGTCCATTGCTTCGCAATTATACCAAAACTAAGTTATAAAACAAAGTTTAAATATGAAAGCTATTTTTGCTCGTTTGCCGAAGAACCTATCTTAGCGACGCAAAGTATACACTCTCGGTTGTGTGTGAACCAAGGGTCTTTATTTTGAGTCGTTGCAAGAGCGTTTAAATCAAGGCCTACACCAGAGTTGAATGTTTTTGGCTTTTGATAGTTTTTGGTCGTTATGAAGTTTCTAGGGAAAGTACTGACGATTCTGAACTTCGTGTCTGAATAACTGATTTGACGCATGCACCAACGAACAAGAGTTTTCAGACAAAGGGACAGAGTTAAAATCGAGAAAAGGCAAGATGAAGTCTTGAAACATTCTAATATTTCTCAAAAGATGAACTACTCATATTCATTTATAACAAAAAAAAATCTTTAAATATAAATGGAGCATAAATAAAAAACACATCTAAACCTTGGCCAAGGCTGCACTGGTTAGAAACAAACAAAATTAAAAATTTTTTTAATTGAATAAGACCTCTTATTTTAGTATATGTTCGATCTAATCTTAATTCTCGTCCCCAGAGCCTTCGTGGGTCCCTCCTAGACACCAGACAGTTAGGTTGGGAACTAAGAAGAACTGGGTACGAAAATTGAGTCTAAAACACGAGTACAGTGGAATCCCGCCTAATGACCACCTCGTTATTACGACCACTTTTTTTTGGCCCGGCAAAACGTCCATTCATTTCCTTATAAAAACACCCCGTCAATGTGACCACCCCGTTTGTGCGATCAACGACCACTTTTTTAATTCCCAAAGAGCATTTTTCATGTTTTAACCTCGTTAATACGACCACTAATCCACGCATACAAATTGCAACAAGAAATGCATTGTGAAATAATGACTGTTTTTATCTTTATAAAGCATTAAGTCATCAAAACGGAAAACTAGGTTGTTGAAATAGTTCTGTTTCTGAGTTAAAATTATATTTTTTTATTTGAATGCTATTTAATGGCTTCAGAATAGTTGTAAAACGTGTGAAACACGGAAATGCTTTAAATACACGTTAATTAAAACGTTAACAGTGTTTGCTACGAAATACAACCCTACCCATGTAATACGACCACCCCGTTAATACGACCACTTTATTTTGGCCCGTTTGTGGTCGTATTAACGGGGTTCCACTGTACATCGGGGCAAGTTAAATCCTAAAACCCGCTTCGCTTCGCTCACTCGTGAGAGATATTTTCAGCACTCGAAGATAAAATTCGCACCCCCGCGCGGCCATGTGATGTCCTTTATATCTTCGCGCGGCCGTGTAATATACTCTATATCTCCGCGCGGTCATGTTATAAACTTATATCTTCAACATCCCCGCGTGGCCATGTTATATCCTCTATAACTCCGCGCGGCCGTGTAATATCCTCTATATCTCTGCGCGGTCATGTTATATCTTCTACATCCCCGCGTGGCCATGCTATATCCTCTATATCTCCGCGCGGCCGTGTAATATCCTTTAGATCTCCGCGCGGTCATGTTTTATCTTCTACATCCCCGCGCGGTCATGTTTTATCTTCTACATCCCCGCGCGGCCATGTAATACCCTCTATACCTCCGCGCGGTCATGTTGTATCTTCTACATCTCCGCGCGGCCATGTAATATTCTCTATAACTCCGCACGGTCATGTTAAATCTTCTACATCCCCGCGTGGCCATGTTATATCCTCTATATCTCCGCTCGGTCATGTTATATCTTCTACATCCCCGCGTGGCCATGTTATATTCTCTATAGCTCCGCGCGGTCATGTTATATCTTCTACATCCCCGCGTGACCATGTTATATCCTCTATATCTCCGCGCGGTCATGTTATATCTTCTACAACCCCGCGTGGCCATGTTATATCCTCTATACCTCCGCGCGGCAATGTAACATCGTCTATTTATCGCATACCGCTGGACGAAACAAACACGTCATTTTTAGCGCCTTTTTGTCAGTTCCGGGCAAATAATCCACTGTTTGGAAATTTCAGGAAATACGAAAAATATAAGAACAGTTTTATGCTGAAATCGCCAAACAGTAAGAACTGCCAAGCTACTAGTTCTTATAACTGAAAATGTATTTAGGGCAGTAATGTCCTTTTTCCTTACTTTTCTTCTTTATAAATAATTCCTGCCAAGCAAAATCCTCGCGTGCAACTACGCCAGTCACTCAGTGCGTATTTTTGGCTTTCTTCTTGTGTGATGAGAGTTTATGTTTTTCCAGGGCGGGACGCTAATTCGTTAAGAAATCCCCCTTCCCTTTCCCCCTCCCCCCCATCCCAACGCGGGTAAAGTTGATTCGCCTCACAGATGCTACAAGTCGACACAATAATGATTTTATTTCTTCATAAATTCGTTATTAATGATTTTCGTCTTATCGTTCCTTTTGAAAATAAATACAAATTTTAATATCTTTCTACATATTCATAATTTGTATCTAAAGTGCACAATTTTGTTAAAAAGAGAACGCATGTTATTATAAACATTGACAAGTTGTTGTCTCATATAGTATGGACTATAATTCTAATTTTTGTTTTAAAAGAGAAACTCAATGTGAGTAAGAATCGTTTTTGTCTCTGAAGATCAAAGCATATAGGACGTCTCGCTGTGTCCAAGCATATACGACGTCTCATTGTATGAGCATAAAACGAATTCCCGTTTCCCGTATCAATAACTGACCAGATTTAAAAAATGGCATCTACATTACTCCTAGTTCCTTTGTGCACAGAAAATCTAAGTCCACTTATAAATGCGCACAGTTAAGGAAGAAAAACTACAACAGTTATAAGCAGAGGGCCCAGTTTTACGAAATTGTCTGCGGTTTAACAGACTTCTACAATGTAACAAGTTAAAAACAATGCTATATCAACGCCCAGGGGGAGGGGAGAGTCCCTTGAAAGTGGGGGTTTAGGGCCGAAAATGAGACCCTCGCGTACCTTAAACTTTAGGGTCTCCGACTGACTTCATACCTTTTAGGGCCAAATATGGCCAAAGATGGCGTTCAATGCATGCTTACACCAAAAGTCGTGGTTGATTTAATGTGGTCGTACCTTTTAGGGTATGAAATCAGCCACTCTTTTAATTTATGCGTACCCTTTAGCCTCACTTTCAAATTTCCCCCCCCCCCTCCCCCCTCCCACTCCCGGCATCAAGGAAGAGTACCCACTAACCTCTAAATAAGAGTGCTATAAGAATAACATAATTCTTTCAAGAGAAGTAGATCAATTATCAGAATTATCAATATATTACTTTGAGCTCAGGTATCGAGCCATCCACCAAGTTGAAAATTTCTTTTCAGACATAGAAATACGGGATTTATTTTGACTCTTTCAATCGCGGAAATGTGAAGAAATTTTGTCGCCATCTTAATTATCCCTTTCGGTCCCAGTCGGTTTTCAACATCTTTCTTCTCCTTACATAACACGTTAAAAATAGGCCATTTAGTTGATGAGAAAACGAGAATTGATAAAAAACAAAGCGAACTACTGAAGATGAAAAGTGAAATTTGCCTAAACGTGTTCTATAAAAAGTATGGGCTCTAGTTAGGAGAATTTACAAGTACAACTTGAACTGGCAGGACTAAGGTGTCTAAAACCTGATGTACTACAAAGACAAAATACAAAACAGTGTTCAGGCACCGGACCAAAAAAGATGGACGAACATTTATATTAAATTAGTTAAAAGCTCTCTGTAGCATAGAAAAATATTTACCAGAAAATAACCAGTACAGTTTTGCCATTGCTAGCAACTTAAAATCGATTTTCTAGTTTTATGACACGAGTGAATATATTGTGTATTCATAACTAAGATTTTATATCTTCTTCCCGGACGCATACCTCAAAATGTCTCAAATCTGTTAAACCTCGGCAGATGAAAAGCCTCGATCTAACCTCATATGCTTTATCCATTTCAGTTTATTACCATGGAGATCAAACCGAGACCAAACGATAATCTGCAACGCCGCGACAGCAATCGGTACATACACCAAAACATAAAAACAGCCCCATCTAAGGGTCTTGTCGGCACTTGTGTGGAAGTTCATCGCTTCAGTGCCAGACGTCGTCCCTGCCGTGTCTGAGTAAAACAGTGAATGCCCTGTTTGTTCAGAAAGCAGCCACGTTCCTATCAGAGGAGCGAGAGTTTGTCCTGGCTTTGATAACAGCGCTGATGTGCCAAACACTAAGGCAGAGATGGTTTGTTTACGTTTGTGAAGTACAAAGTCTTCATCCACTAAATCACTGATAATAAGGTTTAGCAGCTTGCATGTTCCTTCGGTAAATACGCGATTGCTGAAACATAAAACACAAACGTCAGTTAGACATGACTCTGTGTTTTCAGTTACTTGACTCGCGACGACAAAGTAAAATAAACTTATTGTGTTTCTCTCTGCGACTTGCCACTTTTGACGAGAAATTGCGAGATAAGTTAAAGAAAATTCAACATTAAACTAACGACGAAATTCATTGTCTGGTTTTAAGCGAGTAGATACACAAAGAACTACAAAGGAGAGAAAAAAAGCAATCGTGTTTACATATCAACAACAAATTATTTTGTGCCAAGCGAATATCTACAAAAAATGATTGAGTAAAATATCGTAAATTGACAGTGGAAAACGGATCATTATTTTCAAAAGACGAGCGAGCGCTGAAGCGTTAAGCGTTTCACAAGTGCGCGCTCCTTGAGAAAAACAACGCAAGCGCCAGAACACAACTCACAATTCCGAAAAAATGGACGGTTTATACATTTACCCACAATTTCTTGCGCGCAAACGTCTAAAATGCCCGTTAATAAGCTAATAGAGAAAACTTAAATTCGACACACACAAAGGCAGTGTTGTTAATACAAGAAGTTTCAACAACGGTGGCTTTCTCTGAGCCTCTTTAAGCGGAGTTAGGTCCGCAAATTGTACAGCCTCCATCTTTCTCGGAATGGTTTGGTCAATTTGTGCAACAAGTTTTTGTTATTTTGTTTTTGTTATTATCGCATCGTTACTTAGAAACCACTTAAATCTGCCTCTATAAACTATGGAGAACGCGCCATCTTTTTCGACAGAGGAGATCGAAACTACGCATGAGCAGTGCCATACTTGCAGCTAAAATCCGCCAGACAGTAATGCACATGAGTTGTGCCATATTTATAGGCAGTTATTTGTAGGTCACGAGGTGGGTCAAGGACCAATGAGAGAAAACAAAATTCTATCGAATGATAAAACTGATTTAGGTATATACAAGCTGCCTAAAACAATCAAGGGGCTCCGCGAACTGGGTGTGCTGTGTTTTGGCGCGAAATTTTCCCGCCTTTCAGTAGTAATCGGCGGTTTGTGACTAGTCTTCCCTTGTTGCCGTTTGTTTTTCATGTCGTCGCGCAACCCTTTTCTTCGAATGCGTAACGACATAAAAACAAACGGTTGCGAAGGAGACTACGTTGTGACATGCGTTATCTTTCTTGACGAGCTCATAAACTTAAACAAAGTTCACACTGCTGTAATAACACAACAATAACGAACAAACTGATTGTTCATCCGCGATACAAAGCACCTCACTACATCTAAGATTTGTATTTGTTATTTCTATATGAAAAACAATTTATTTGTTTTAAAGTTAGAACTCACCTGGCAATGAAAAGACAAACTAACAGCGGGAAGTTCGGTCCAAAGATCAACATTATAACACTGAGTGTTAACTTGACGTAAAATAACCAGTTAATGACCCTATACACACCGTAGTTTCGACACAAGGACAGGAAATACAAATTATTGATGTGAGGCGCCACGAACGAAAGTCCGAGCAAGATGGCACCCGTGCTAGGTGAAATAACATCGCCAAGAAGCTTGTCCAGAAACAAAGGGAAAAAATTACTGTTGAAGTGACAGTGAAAAACCTGTGGAACAACAACATACAAAATATTAGCTGTTACAAGCTCAACCACTGGTTCGTTTTGAAAGTCAAAACTTTCCTCTTCCAAAAAGCTTTCAACTCGTGCGTATTTGGGTCGCTTTTAAATACTCATGACTAGATATATCCACATATGTACTATACATATTTAGTATATACCAGCTCGGCCACGCGCGATTTGATTGGTTTAGAAATAGTAGATGTGAGACAATATTTACCTCCTGTCCGAAATAGCAGATAATGACGCCCAAACAAAATGGCGGACGGAATGACTCACTTCGCGTCCGTTTGGGACCACGATACTAAAATAGTTTGCTGTGAAAACACGGGAGTATTTAAAACAGACTAAATAATTTCTCTGTTTTACGCCATTTTGTAGTTAACAAACTGTCAAAACACGTTTGTTACATATGCTAGGCTGTTCACGCGTGAGTCTCGCCATGCTCAGTGATACATGTTTTTTCTTAAAAATCGTTTGTTTTCTTGGAAGGAACAGTTGCCTCGTTGGTATATACTAAAATACTTTATTATATTTCAACTTCGTTGGATGGTGGCTTAATGAATATCTACCTCGCGCTTTCGGCGCAAAATAGATAATCTGCCACTATCCACCTCAATTGAAATAGAATAAGTGTTAATTATATATGTACATCCATCTCGTCTTTTAAGCTTTTAAGCACTGAATTTCTATAAAGCTCCAAAAACTTTTGTTATTATTATTATTATTATTATTATTATTATTAAATTTATTATTGTTGTTGTTGTCATCATTACTATCAATAACAATAATACAACTGTATGAGAATATAATTGCAGAAAACAGTTATCTAAGACTGTTTGCAATCAGTGATAACACTGAGTTGGTTGAGTGAGTTTCACAAAGTCCCTGCTCGTTAACGTTACATTAAAGATCGCTTGCTTTCAGCTAATGGTTAAATGACTATGGGTAGTTTGGGAGAAATTTGGTGGATGATCAAACTCCATATTCTCAGCGCTAATCAGCTTATTTTCTGTTGTAACCATAAGGAGATTTTAAAAGTTCTTAAATGCCTTGATGTGAACGAGATTAACTCACAGTAGTACAAACAGGATGTGTTTACCTGCAGCAAATTCATGGCTGCAAACCAGAGAAAATTTTTATGACCAGCTAACTGATGGACATACTCTTTCAGTTCGAGGTTCTGGCTGGTTACTGGTGCCGACGGTGATGTGGTCACCACGTGAAGACTGTAGAGAGAAAGAGAAGGATTACATAACAACAATCTATGCATTGAGCCAACAGGCGTGTCTGTTACTGAAAACTGAAGCAACAGGAACAGATTAAAGTTGCATAAATATATCTACAGCCATTTGTATGTTATGACTGTATTTACATGGAATTAAAAGCCAACCACACATAATTAATGAGCTTAAAAAGTTTTAACTGCTTTTGTGCTAAAATAAGCTTTTCATCTTTGTAAATTCAATGCAAAATTTGTATTTAAATGGTAACAAGTATCTAAGCGAAAGCTGACTGGGTCAAACTTTAATTCTAGATTTATTAAACTAGTTTGACTTTAAATTAATCACACTAGTCTTGACATGTCTAGTCATAAACAATGACCAATGATCAATCTATGCTGCCTTATAAATGTAAGGGATTTTGATAAGTTAAATGTTCAAGCATTAGTTCATTATTGGAGCTATTAATTTTATTAACTAAAAATGAGATTATTAAGTATTACTAAGTAAACATACCTTTTGATTTCCTCAACTGGAGTGTCATCTTTTAGCTTTCGTTTTGCAAAATGCTTTTTCAAAGCACTTGAACTTATTGTGAAGCCAACAAGAGAGAATATTGCTAAAAAGCAGCAAAATATTTGGAATGACTTAATATCCTTGCGATCCCAAACTGAATAAGATAAGAACACAGAAATAGATCCCAGAACACTAAATGCAGAGCAGTATGCATTCAATCGAGTTCTCTCTTCGGCAGACAACGCAAGATCAGCTAACAATGCTGTGTGGTTCAGATCCACTAAGGTTAAGAAGCCGTCGTATAAACACAAACAAACAACAAACTGGATAGCTGGAGAAGCCCACGGAAACCAAAAGCCAAGGAACATCAGGGAGAATAAAGGACCATACTTCATAAGTGCCCTGAAATGCAATAATAAAAACTGTAATTAGTATCTACACATGTAAAACGATCTTTTTGAAATACCAAAACAAAATAGGTACTGTACAAGTCTTGGTAAGAGAACAATAACCACAAATCAGTTCTCTATCAATCAGTTTATTTAGAGACATAACACCAAGGAGAACATATAAACTCTTGTTTAAAGGTGCACATGTATATTAAAGGCCAGATCACAGCAGCAGGTTGAAACCAGGGCTGCTCTTATTGACTAGTGTTTGGGTTCTTTTAAGTCCACCACCAGAAAAATATTAGAGATAAGACCCCTGTCCCCGGACGATGTGGCAAAAGCTAAAAGCCAAAACCCTTTCTCAACCTAAGTGGCCGATATAGGGCTGGCACTTATCTCCATTTTCTGCAGTGTTTTTAAAAGAGTCTTTGACAGAACACTAATCCATATTGCAGTTTAGCCCTGACCCCATTTATGCAGTTGAGTCAACTGGAACAAAGCCGGTAAAAAGTCTTGCTCCTGAAAGGGCACAACACACTGGTCTGCCGGGGCTTGAACTCACAACCATAGGACTATGAGTCAAACACACTATCAAACGGCTCTGCCATGTCACTGTGTGGCAAAAAAAGGTAGCACAAAAAAATGTTCAACCCTTGGCAAGGCTGTGATTGAACCCAGGGCCTCACACTTCGGAGTCAAAGATCTTAAGCCAAGCACACAGAAACATAAATGTTAAGATCAATTTTATGGTTATGAAAGTACCTGAATCGCTTGTGCACAACTCTCTGAGGGCATAATCCTAATCTGTTGAATAAACAGAAAGGTCAATTTCTATTGTATCATGAATACTGTCAAAACAAATTAGCTACAACAAACTTTATATTTTTAGTACGTTGAAGCAAAATTTAATCAACACGATCGCTTTTTTAGCATCTTCTTAATACCTTTTTAAGAATGAACAACTAACATCAATGATAAGTTTAGACTACAGAAACAAGTTGACAATAGACACATACAAAAAAAACTCTTAAGTTAAGGCAAACAGAGTTCTAGCTGTTAAATAATTTAGTTAACATGTTAAAGATAACAAAACCACAAAAAACTGTCTATTTACCATAATTTATGGGCACTAGAAGAAACAGAGTCGCTTTGCATATTCACTTCAGAGTTTCTGCTGCCTAATAGATGGACCCATGCTAAAATGGTTAAAACATCCTTTTGTCTACATTCAAGCAAGCCCAACTAGCCTTGTTTTGGGTAACATATTCTTTTGACAGTGTAACTCGAGAGGCTAGCTGGGCTAATTTGACTGTAGACAAAAGGATATTTAAATTGCTGCAATTTATGCATAGGGTCTAAAAACAACATGTTTTAATTTCTAAAGGCAGATTTGAATCAACTTCATTTTACTATCTACAAAATGTTTCTTCTTGTTGGACCATGCAAAAATTGAAAAATCAGACAATGAATATTAAATCTGCTGGACTTACATCCTTTGAAACACGTATCCCAACTTTGTGGTAAGTTGCTATTAATTTTATTGTACTTTTAAGTGCTCAAATGTTTTATAAGAAAGCATTCATGATTATCACGTGTTTATTGAGTTGCAGATAGCCTGCTTGCAGGCAGTGAGTGTTTTTTTGGGCGGAAAACTCACCAGACATGTCCTTGCAGTGCCATCTTGGATTTCGTGGTCGAGCGGAATTGGGGCCTCCCCTCCCTCCCCCTTTCGGTTTTTTGCTCGGCCCCAATTCTGCTCAACCATGAAATCCAGGATGGCACCACAAGAACATGTCTGGTGAGTTTTCTGCCCAAAAAAACACTCACCACCTGCAAGCAAGCTAAGTTGCAGACTGATGTACTTGGGAGTTGAGTTAGAGCACTTGAGAAACTTGAGAAATACTCAGCTTGGCCTCTGACACACACTTCTCTAAATAGTGCTCTCCCAACTTCCCCATGTGAATCCATAACATGATAATAACAACCACAACAACTACAACAATAATAATAATAATAATAATAATAATAATAATAATATAATAATCCAAAGTTAATATACTTGTATTGTGTGTTTTCTAGATGATGATCAAGCATGCAATACAAATGATATTAAAACTAAAATAAATCTTAAATCTTAAAAACAAAATTTATGGTAATGAAAACATAAAAGTAAAAGTTTAAACATATATGAATAACAAAAGGAGTTCTAAAAAGATGTGTCTTAAGCAGGCATTTGAAAGTCTTTAGTTGGACAAATTGAGTATTGCTCTGGTAGTGTGTTCCACAAAGCAGATGAAGTGATTCCAACTGATGTATCCCCAAGAGTTCCCCTGGCTAGACAAGTGTAGATTGTAAGCCCCTTGGAAGTCCAGACTTTGATCACTATAACTTCACCAAGGCAGGGCTGTCACTAAGGGCTGGGGGCCGGGGAATTCCCCCGGCTACTAAGAGTCTGAGCCCCAGCTACTTGACTACAAAACAAAACCAAAACACTGGTAAAAGAAAAATATAATCACATCAAGAAACAAAATTATGAGTTAAAGAACAAACCTTTAGTTTATCAATACAAACTTTATTCACCTTTTTAAGAAAGCGATATTACTATTCCTCCAAGTTGCGTGCAAGCAGGAATGCTGAGCAACGTCATCTTCCTTCGAAAGCGCGCTATTTTATGTGACGGTTTCATTCGCATTCTCTTGTCCGAACCGAAATGAAGCGTAAAAAGCAGACAAAGCAATCGATCACCAAAGAAAACAAGAATCCTTCTTCTGTCCTGGCTCCACTTCAATGTATGGTTATCCTTTACTAACAAATAGAAGCTCGGGTTTATTTTTTATCAGTTTTTCGATCTCTTTAATGCCAAATTATCAACCACCGGGATGGTGCGTGAATGACTTTGCACAAGATGCATGTGGCGAAGTAGTAGTTGACCTAAGAATAATTTGCAGTGAAAAAATCTGCTACCAGTTAACTGTTTACTTGTAACCTTTGTCTCTCCTGTTAACGTTTGCACATCAACTATTATAAACATCAATGACTTTGACTACTGAACGTTTCATGACCCACGTTGTTCCTGGAGAAAAATGGCTGCATGAGGTTTACCTTTGACTCAAAAGCAAAACGTGTATGCGCAGTAGGATTTGGGTGTGCTTGAAGCAGTGAGAAACACACAAATCAATGGCTAAAAAGTTATTTTCATTTTTCTATTACAAAATATATTGAAAAAGGTTAAAAAAAAATTTTCGTACAAAATACCATAGGTTTAAAACATGTTTCAAAATCTCAAAGGTATGAGTTTATTTGTAGGCAAGACGAGTCTGAAATAGATTCAGAAGTTTAGCAAATATAAAACACAATATTTGAAAAGAAAAGTGTTTAAAAGACATCCAAACAACCAGATGCAGAGGTCAGTGTTGCACTGTTTGCACTTGAAACACATTTCTACAGGTTGTCTTTTTAGTTTTTCTTTCAGATTTGTACAATGAATAAATCTTGATGCAAAACTCCCGAGATATGCCGCAAACGAATTCTGACAGGGCTAAAAATAGACCGCCTCTTCTTTCATGCATGATCAGTTCTTTTGCAAGCACGACAAGAAATGTTTGAACTTGCTTTCATTTTTTGCTTCCTCAATAAGCACGTTCGAGAATAATATTATGCGAATTCACAACATGGACATTTTAAGTCACGATTTTCTAAGAAAATATTTGTTCAACTTCAACTGTTTCTGTTACAAGCATTATATTGTAAATCCTTTTGGTTTCTGTGACTGTTTCACAAGATGACTGAAATTAAGAACAGACAGTTAAAAGATAAATATCTCAGTCCAAATCAAAAATGTTTAATAAGTAGCCTTAAGAAAGATAACAGTTGTAGTTATTTAAGATAGAATGGAGCAAAAATTGTTACCTAAAACCTTTCAACCCTGAAACCAAATCTTACCAATAAATTGTTTTGTCCCCTAGCTACTCTCTTACTTTCCCCACTTACTTGAAAAATAAGTGACAGCCCTGCAAGGTATGTTACGACAGACACATGACAATCATGAAATATTTTTATATCATTAGATTTATCATCTAAGGTGGTTAGAACACTTTTGGATGGGTTACAAACTTCGACTATACTCACTGCATATTGCCCACAGCTTTGTGATCACTTAGCCAACCAAATAATGGATCATTCGTTGAGTTCCAAACCAGAAATACAGCCTAAAAGTATTCATAAACAAGGCAAAATCTTTAGAACAGCAATAAAACTGATAAAATATACAGACCCGTCAACATCCCACTATTGCTGAAAGTCTCCTATACAGATTTACAATCTCCCTGTCTCCCGGCAGTAAACTGAATTCTCCCAGTAGCTTGATAAATTATTTAAAGTTCCTATTTGTTCTTTTAGTAAAAAAACATTTTCCAGTATATTCATTTTTCATAAACATGTACTCCTTCAGGTCTTCATATTTCTCCCTTCAATTCAAGGTTTTCAGCAAATTTCTCCTTATTTTAGACTTGACAAGGTTGGTAGGTCAGTGAAAATATCATATTATCTATTAGTATTCATAATAGTTAAAAAATTACAATAAGCAAGTCATTTAGCCTAATGTTCATAAATGGATGAAAGTAGGTATGTCTCTCAACACTGTTCAAAAAATAGGTTAAAAAATCTACTTAATAGTGAACATTTGTTTTATCAATATGCGTGATTGTTATCAGGCTAATAAAATTATTATTGTAAGAATATTAATACAATTATTTACCCTGGGAGGGAGGGTTACTCTCTATACTGGGGTTGTAGATATGATCGTCATACTTTTTAGGGGTTAAAATAGTCACATGGTATTTCTTAGGGATTGCTAAAGAAAAACACCCCATTGTGTGGGTGCCTTTATTCAAAGAATATCACAATCTGCGCAACATGGGGGGACTTATTGCCAACCCACTATTTACCCAGGGAACAAAAACTTGTCACTTTTCATTTGGTATTTTTTAGGGTAACTTCTAAACAGAGAGATATTTTTTAGGATGGAATATTTTTATCCCTTGGTATTGTTTTAAAGGTCATCCAAACCCTTTCAACCTCTCAAACCAACCCACCCCCCCCCCCCCCCAGGTCATAATTA
>JAOBAT010068094.1:0-22763 GCA_026413305.1 Hydrozoanthus tunicans | reverse complement strand
TAAACTTGGGCTAAAATTGTCCCTAAATTGGCCATTTTGACCCCCTGCGAAGGTGCTTGTCAGTTTCACCCTAATAAAAGAAATTGGCAACTTTTCAGTTATGGCATTTGACATTACTCCTCAGCTGGACTCTGCACACCGAGTACGAAGTCAATCGGCTGACCCCCCATTTCCAGGTTCTGTACCGGTTTCTCAGTCAGAGCCTCTTAACGTACTTCGATTCAATCCTCTAAAATTTTGTGCATCTAGCCCTCACGTAAAGATAGATTGGTAGGTAAGCAATGAAACCTGTCAAGTTTGGTCCTGTCCTTCGTCAACTTCACTGGCTCCCTATATATATTCCTGAATTGAACACAAAATCTCTCTCACTACTTTCAAGTCTCTGAACGGTATGGTACCTGACTACGTCTGCAATGTACTCCAACGTTACCAACCCGTCCACTCACTCCGATCCTAATATCTTCACACCAGTATCTAAATCTGTAACCTACGCGGGGATGAAGTAGCTAGTTTTTCCTCTGTCTGTGCACCCAAACTATGGAACTCCCTTCCCTATACCATTTAAGAAATTGTAACTCTCTTTCATCTTTTAAATCAAATCTTAAAACTTTTCATTTCCAAAAAGCTTTCAGTTAAGCCTACTTACTTAAACAAGATTGATCGAAATATTTTTTTTTAACTCATACAAATTTCGGTTCAGTTTGTCTTTTAGTTTAAACTGCTTTGTAGGAGCATTTAGCTTGTATAATTCTCCTTAAACTTTTATAGTAATTATCATTAAGTTTTTATGAGACAACATGGCTTTGGATAAACACCAAACGGTAGATCGATTTTTAAAAGTTCATTAACTTCACGCGAGGAAGCTGTTCTTTTTCGAAAACTTTATTTGACAAATATTTTATCAAAAAATATATTAGTATTGCGGTTTTGAAGTAATTAGTAATTCTAGTAATTTCAATCGAGTGTAACAATAAAACGTAAGCTAATATCCAGTACTAAGGAGATGGAGGATCTGGTTTGAATAATTAATTACTAGAAGTGGTTAACAAATGCAAACATTTTACTAGTATCAGTAGGGGAAGATAGAGTCAACCTGGAGCCTTATATAAATTATATGCTTAGTTGTAAGTATAATACAAACTGCCTTATTTGCATCCATAACATGAATCCTACTTAAATGAATCGCCATCAGTGTCAATATGAAAAAACACGAAAGTTTAATGAACAGCCAACTGCTAAACCAGCTGTAGTAATTCACGCATGCGCAGCGGCCGTTCACCCTGAAACCGAGGTCTCAGTTTTCTGAATTTGCTTAAAGGTTACCGCTCCCTGCTGCGGTTTGGAAAATTCCTTCATGGTTTTCTTGGCCTTGTGTTCTGCCACCCACTGTAAAAACGAGCATCCTGGCAACTCTTTTCTGCTGAACGCGTCTTTGTAAGCCGTTGCGTCCTCCATCTTCCCTTGTTCGAGGCGTAGCTCCTGTTGTGGCATGATTAACTCCCGGGGGCGTCCCCCAGGGGCTCCCTTGAAATCCCTAGTGGTCACCGAGCCATCCTGAAAGAACTTCTCAACGGGTTTCAAATAAACATTTGATTCGTGAAAATCACCGTATCGAACATACGGGACCTTGTAGTGCTTGAAGGCGCTGTTATAAGCGGTTTCGCTAGCAAACCGAGCAGCATTGGGCACGATCCGCGTTGGTGGCCTTATTTTGGTCAATTTGATTGGCTCTTTCGCTGTATAATCTTCTTTTGTTTGCGTGGTGTCAGCAAACTTCTTGTCCGGCAGCTTGTAAGGCGGGTCTTCTTTCTTCGCCGACTTAGTTTTTTCCATTTTCTTTGGATCCCAGGTGATCTTGTACAGCTCTTTATTAGTTGTCTCAAAGTGGCGGTCATTGTTCATCGCCAGATTAATTGTCGCTGGGGGTGGGGTGATTGCTTTTGGCGGTTTAGGCATCTTGCCATCGTAGCCAGGAAAATCGCTTTTGTTTTGTGTTTGCGACTGAAACTTCGCGCGTTTTTGGATTTTAAGAGTAGAATCTCTGACTTGAGCGGGGGGCTGTCTCCCTTCCTTTTCTGGTGTCCTGTACGCCTTTTGGTGCACAGTACTCAAGTCGTGTTCTCCTTCAATGCCAATCTTGATTGTCGGCTCGTGAGTTATAATCGGGGGTCTGGTGGCGAACTTGCCTCTAAATACTTCTTGGTTCCAGGTTTTTAAGTCCTTTCTATTTCTATCGTCCGGGAAGAGAATGGAGCCAGCAAAACTTGGTATCTCGCCAAATGCAGCCTGTCGGGTTGAGACTTTGGGCGGAAAATGCTCTTTGTTCGTAGTTACGCCATTAAACTTTGACACGGGAGCTCTAGTGACTGTCTGTGGACGAGTAAGTTTCGCTAATTGAGGGAGGCCCCGGTTAACATAGTCTTGGCTGTAACTAGTCGTTCCTTCAAATTTAGACTCCGGAGGAATGTATTTTTCTTCCACCTACAAATAATAGAGAATTTGTGACTTTCACTGTATGTTAAAACCTTTGTCTTTGCCACTGCCGTTGGCATTCTTGACCTGATTAGCCAGGCTCTCACTTTTCAATTGCACTGCGAGAACCATATTCTTCAGGCTTCAATTTGTCAATCTGGAAATTTATAACATTTGCAAGCTAACCGCGCAAAACAAACTAAGTTTTACCATTGTTAAAACCAGTGTTGATTCGAAGATACAAAAATTTTTATGTAAAATGCCTCGTGGTCTCGTTCGCAGCCACTACCTTGGTAGTCACGCAACCTTCTCTTCCCCTTTCGCCCTGGGGAGGAAAGAGTTGAGTGACGTGCACTCTTCTTTTTCTTATAAAAACCGTTTCTATAAGAACATGAGGCTGAAATCGTCAAAAACTTAACATTCTAAGACTGAGAAAAGGTGAAGAACATTTATTTATGATGATAACCTGTTGGAAATAATTCATACAGTGTTATTAAAAGTTTGCTTTTCGGTGGGTTTCTAGATCTTGACTAAAAACTTGTAAAATCAGTTTTACATGTCACGTTTTTTTTTTCATTTACTAAATCGCAGTTCTTACAGGTACATCATCTCTTGAGACAAACTAGTAAGAAAGTCGGTACCAGCTGCTACTTTATACTACATATAAATGTACCACATACGATATATGTTTTTTTTAATCAGTAAAGATATTTTAAGAACATGTTTAAGAACATTTGAGTTGATACCCCGAAAATGTTTAAGAACGTTTAGCCTCAGTCGAAAAATTCGACGTTCTTGTAAGAAAAAGAGTGTACGTTATAGGTAGCGGCTGCGAACTATCAAAGAAAGTTTCGACCTACCTTACAGCTTTTTGTCATGCCGTCCTCAAGTTTTCGTTCAATAAACTGCTGTCGCTGCTCGGTGCGAAAGTCCATCGGAGGGGGCTCGGGATTGCGCAGTCTTGGGAGCGGTTTCCGAAGAGTCCTCGGCTGGACCGATTGGTAGGCGGGATAACTTGCCTGGTAGTCGGTCAAGGCTTCGGACAGTCCTGGACGTTTCATCAATTTATGCATTTGCTGGTTTCGTGTGCACCCGTCGTGCTTGTGGTAGCGCCTGTGGAAAACGAACGAGACTTAAGTTTGTTATGAATGTTTTCCGTATACTATAACAACTACAGAGTTAAAATCAGGCCAAGCTCCATCCACTTTCTTAATGCATGTTATATGAGTCGCTTAACTTTGTCGTCTGACCAAAAACAAAAACGCGGCCATTAGTAACAGGCCGCCCACTAACGTTTTTAAGGCGTTTTTAGGCTCTTCATACTATACATAAAAATTATCCACATATACCTAAGGGTTCTTGTTTAGAAACAGAGGCAACTCTGATATGCAGCCGTTAGCCCCAGTCTTACTCCCAGCCATGGGGGCTGGGAACGAAAGAGCGATCTTAACTAAACAAATAACCGTGACGTTTTGCAAGATACAGCTAGCTTCTGGCTACCCGGAAAAAAATTATTTTTTCAAGGTTGCTCTGTTCTTTGTTCAAAAATTCCTTATTTCAGTTTTTACTTATATTACTTATACTTTTACTTATATTATTCAGTTCCTAGCGTAAAATTTCATCGCCAGCCTTAATGGAAATTTTCTGCCAAACGGCGAAACAAACCTCTGCCTTTCGGTAAAACTGTTAAATTAACAGAAATAGCAATTGAGTTAGCGAGGGCAGAACTTCACATTCGGGAGCTAGTTTTTGAATATTCAGGGTCTGTAAGTCAATCGCACTCACTTTAAAACATATTCTAACGCCTTGTTCTGAAGTGTTCTATTGGTACCAACCGTCCTATCAGGAAAACCCGTTTTCGGTTGGTTTAGTTGATCAACCTATTCTCTTCAACCAACTCTGACCCTGGTCGAAAGGGTTGAAAACGTTTCAACCGAAAAAGGTTGGAAATGCCGTTCTATTGGAAATTTCAACCAAATCAACCAAAGCCGGTTTAAGATGAATTGGTTGGTCTTAATAGGACACGACCTAATAAAAGTCAAAAGATAAAATAGGGGCTGAAAATAAGGTTAGAACTTTGAGCATCTGCAATTTTATCGCCAATAGATAATCTGTTCTTATATAAAGAAAAGTTTTTATATAATTTTTTAAATTTTACAGGTTTTTTTTTTCGAACGTATAGGCAAAACAAAGCCCAATTAAAGAACATGCTTAGAAATGGCTGTGTAAGGCTGGTCCCGAATGGAAGTCTTTTTCATTGTTTATTTGTAAAATAATTATTGCCTAATGGCTACTGCAGATGCGGATATAATGCTTTGTTTCGTCAAACGCGTATTTCTTTCAGCCGGCTTGTACAGTATAAAACCGGCCAAATCCTAAAGGCTACAAAAAGTTTAGCGAGTTTCAGGATATTTGAGGGTGAATTATTTTAGAATATAAACATTTCAAATGTTCGAAGATCTTATGAAACTGAAAGAAAAAATGTTTGTATAACTAAAGTCACCATGATACAATAATCATAATTCGTGCATTAACATGTACACAGCAAGCCAGCGCATACATCTGCTAAATTGTTAATAGAACATAATACTTATAACGGAGTCAAGTGGCGAACAAAAGTAATTCGTATTTGGAGGGCCGGCACGAACAATGTTTTGTTGCGCTTGACTACGTACCGTTGATCGGGGCAATACAGTGAAAATCTGCACGTGTTACTCGATGATGAACAAAGAGGTCGCTTGAGAGTGCTGTCACATTTGAGAAACAACAGTTTCCGCTTTCATACTGCTTTGTTGCTTTATTTTGTTCGAGTATTTCATAGTTATTTCTTTAGATTTTTACAAAAACAAAACCTACAGATGCCGTAAATTCGATCGGTACGGCTTGGCATTTCCGTAACGAAATACGAAAGATCGCAAAACCAACTCCAAATTAAAGTATCTACTCTTTACTTAGTAGCTGTCAGTGAACGTACAGCATCTTGACGTCGACGGCTGTCAGATCGAAGTAACATTTAATTTTCTCACCAAGGACGATCAAGCAGTCCTATATCAAATTTGACTTTGAAGTTATTAAATATCTGACTTAAAAAGAATATCTTTTTAGTTATGAATATTAGAAATTCTTTGCATCAGTACTCAACGATTTTCAATTTTTATTCCCACTTCAAACGGAGTATAGCCAGTCTGGTTTTTGCGATCTTTCAAATATAGCTGTTAAATATTCGTAACGAATTGCACTTCATTACAAGCAAAACAAATTATTGATATTCTAGCATCAAATACAACCCAATTTGTAACTTTTATGACTTTTAAAGAGTGAAGATAGGGTGTTCAATAAATTCTACAACACACTTACCCACAATCGCACAGCTCGCAAACACATTTCAGCCCTTTGTCTTGTAGCAGCTGCTGAGTTTGAGCCGAGTACTGTCTTGAAAGAACCATTTTTAAGACTTCGTGCAGAACGACCGTGAAAGTTGAAGACTACGAAGCTGCTGTTAGAGATCGAGACAAGCGACACATTATTCTCAACTCCGCACTTTAATATTAACAGTTAGTTAACACCATTCATATTTGAAAGCACGCAAACTCACCACGATCTAGGATCAAGGAACTCTGTTAAACAATTCGTTCCCAGATTAATTTCGTCTTGACATTTTCTGTAAGGTTTCCAAGAAGAAAACTGCAAGTTCAGTTCTGTTATGGTCTCGCAGTCCTAAGTTTACCCATTGCCATTGACAACGAAAGGGAATGCTAGTGAATCCCAAGGGTCAACTTGACAATGACCCCACGCGATCTGTGATTGGCCATTGCTGCGATGCATTGTTTACAGATGTTAAATAATGTCATGTTTATAAATTACAGGAAATTGGCACAGAGTGGTGCTAGGATGTGGTAGTTGTAAAACCAATACGGCTATGTAAAACTGAGGAAAAAGAAGAAGTCAGAGTTATTATTATATGAAACAGCGGGCCCTGTTTACAATGAGGAAAATTGTCCCGATACGAAGAGATATCTTTCACCTAACCAACCGAGTTCCTTAATTTTTCATACAATTCTTTCTAAAAAGCAGCTAACCGTGTCCCGCTAAGAAGGGTTGTCTCGTGTACAAAAACAGAGGCGAGATAACTGGCTTCCACCCGGGACATGTCTTTCCATTTAAACAGTTTGTCCTTTCACGATCCGGCCCGGAAGCCATTTGAATGTAGTGTTGTACTTTAGAAAATAAACTTCCACGGTCGACTCAGCCCGGGCCACATATTTTCATGAAAACGCAGCAACAGCGATAACAGAAATAGTAAAAAAAGCCAAACAAATTATTCGACAACATATTTCGAGAGTTACTGTATTCTCAGCTTCCTCAATTAGTTTTTCAGATTCAACTTTATTTGAAATCTTAGTATGCCCTATTTAGAAGTTTAGAATGATGGTGCTGGTTTTTAATGATGTTTAAAAAAAATACTATAGTGTATAAAGTACAAGCATTTTTACCTGAGAGAAAAACTGGAAGTTGGAAGGGAGAGGAGGGAGAGGAAAAGATAAAATCGCTTTATTTCCGTTAGCCCGCGATGCAGACGATCAGTTTTGATTTTGATGTCGATGCTAACCTTTTTTTAAAAAAACACTAGAGGCTAGCAGCGTAGTAAATACTTTAAGAATGATTCGTATCTAGGCAAAAAACAATTGAAGTGTGGAAAGCCCTCTCGTCCCGGTCTCATTCGGGTAACCACGTGACTTGTTCGAGCGCGCAAAAGTGTCAAGTTTGAAAAATGGCGGCGGAGTAGTTCCCGAAAGCGGTACTGTTTTCCAGTTTCACTCGTGCTTCATTAGTGTTTGGAAACATTCTGCTCTCAGGTTTGATCCTCCCACAATGCCATCGTCCCTACATCTCCTGCCGTCCTCCACGATCCGCTCTATAGCCAGCACACAAGTGATCACGTCTGTTAGCTGTGTTGTGAAAGAACTAATCGAGAATTCGCTAGATGCTGGAGCTACGAACATCGAAATCAAGTTGGTAAGTTATATTGAGAGCTCAAAGCGGAGGGTTTGAATGAAAAGGATGTGTTTTTAGGCCATTTTGAAGCAATATTAAATTTTGACTTCAAGTATTTGACAAAAAAAATTTACTTTATAGTAACCCTAATCTCACAACCATCTTCTTTTACTTTAAGTTGCACCTCTTTTACATGGAAAACTTTTGAGGGTAAAACGGCCCATAATTAATCATGCATACAGTAATGGCCGAGTTCAGAACTTCTTATTTAAACAAATAGGCAACCAACTTCAAAAAGCCAGACCAACTAGACTGGTTCTGCCTTGCCCAGGATTGTAAATTTGCAGTTTAGTTAAACTTCTGTAGCATACATAATATACAGTATCTATGATAAAGTCTAGTCAGCTGAGTTTTGTAATTTAGGTGTTTCATTGCAGGAAGGTTGGGGACTGGAGAAAATTGAAGTTCGAGACAATGGGAGTGGAATTTCAACTGAGGATGTGGCTTTTGCTGCACAAGCTCATTACACCTCAAAACTAAACAGTGACAAAGACCTTGAGTCTCTCACTACTTACGGCTTTCGTGGAGAAGCCCTTGGGGCTCTCTGTGCATTAAGTAATGTAACATTTACAACAAGAACAGCTCTTGATCCTGTTGCAACTTGTTATACTCTTGACAACTCTGGTAAAATCATTGCTACCAAACCTGCCCCAGCTTCATGTGGTACAACAATGATGGCATGTAATCTTTTCAAGAACATGCCAGTTAGAAAGCAGTTTTATGGCAGTGCAAAGAAGTGCAAGGAAGAGTTCAAGAAAGTAGAAGATTTAGTTATTGCTTTTGCAATAATTCACCCACAGCTGCGAATTTTATTGAGACATAACAAATCTGTTGTATGGCAGAAAAGCAAAGTTTCCAATCACAGGACTGCTTTAATTAGTGTTTTTGGTGCTAGTATCTTTGCAGAACTTGAGAAGGTTTATCGCGTTGACCAACAAGATGGCGTCATTCTGGAGGTACTTGGTTACCTGCCCAAAAAGGGGTCAGATTCAAATATGACAAGTCGAGTCACCAGTGACAGATCATTTCTTTATGTGAATGAAAGACCAGTTGTCTTGAAACAAATACTTCAGGTTAGAAAGGAAACAATTTTAGTGTTATATACTGTACTAGAACTTAGTTGCAAGAATTAATTTTGTATTATGTCAAAACTCTAGGTCATAAAATCACCATTCAGCTGTCATTGTAGGAAGCCTTTGTCAACCATTAAAATCAGTCATCTTTATTTTTATAACTTTATAAGTGTAATTATAGCTATCCTAACTAACTTTTCTTGTTATTATAGCTTGTGAAGCAATATTATAACAGTGCTCTCCAAAACACAGCCAACAAGTATCCTATCATGATGCTAAGTATTAAAGTCCCACCAGATACTCTCGATGTTAATCTTGAACCAAACAAATACACTGTGCTTTTGAAAGAGAATGATCATGTACTGAGTGTGATCACAGAGTTACTTGAGCAGCACTATTCAGTTGCTAAAGAGATTGATGTAGAAGAACCTGTATTGAGTCAGCTTGGTGTAAGCAACAATGAAACAAGAGGCTTTGATCCTTGTCACTTAGATGTCAGCGAAGTTTCCAGTAATGCTCACAAAACCACTGCATTTAGTAGTGGCTTATCTCCTGATGGTAATGCAACTTCCAGTGTGAAGAAAGACAGAGTAGGTGTTAATCAAAATAACCAGTATGGTGGAAATGAGTGTCAAACAAAGATTATGGTGGAAAGTTTTAAGCCAGGCTTAATGTCCTGTTTTTCTAAAACAGAGCAAAATGGAGGTCTATCCAAAAATTTTTCATCTTTAAATGACAATGCAAGTAGCAATTTTTCACAGAAATGTGATCCAAAGCAATCAATTGATGATGAAAATGAGCTGGATTGGGCTGATGATTTGTTTGATGACACGCTAGACATTGATAACATGTCATCATTATTGTCATCATCTCCGACAAGATTATCACCACTCCGTAAACCAAGGCAGGTAAATGTTGAAATGAGTGATTTAAGTGTGAAAAATTTCTCACCTGCTGAACAAGTAGATTTCAGCCAGTTGACAGCAATAAATGAGAAAAATGGATCATTGACAAAGTCAAGTGATGAACTGAATAATGAGAAGGAAAATGTTTATGTAAATGTCAACAAGAACGAGCATCAACAAGATTTGTCCTTGACAGCTAATAAGAGTTCTTTACTTGAAAACAACATAGGACCATCAGCTTTTAAGACCCAATCAGTTTATAACAACTCAGATCAAAAATTTTCAAAGGATGGAGTGTCATCAGTTGCAAGTGCAACAAGGCAAAATACAGGTGAAACAAGTTGTGACGAGAGTCTGAAAGAACCCTCATTGGAGGAGTGGAGTCTGGGGCGAGGTGTTGTGGACAAACAAGGCAATCAAATTGAGGTACTTCTTGCATGGTCAAGTCATGAAATTTTCCTGTTAGATACAGAATTACATAAATTGGAAGCACTCAGATTTGAAGAATGTTTGAGTTTTTAAATAATCAGTTTAAGAAACTGATGCTGTATTTGATAAAACTAGCTTTAACTGTAGTACTAAGAATATTAGGTGGAAGCCTGTAGCAGTTAATTAACCATATACTGCTAAGAATAGATCTGCGGAACAGCAGCCAAGCGGTTAGAGTGTTTGACTAGTAATCTTAGGGTCGTGAGTTCAAACCCAAGACAGGCCGGTCAGACCACCGTGTTGTGCCCTTGAACAAGGCACTTTACCCGACTTTGTTCCAGTTGAGCTCTGCTTGGGGCTGACCTTCAATAGGTTTTAGTCCTGTCCAAGGGGAGTCCACTTAACCTTACTGAAACCGGAGATAAACGCCGACCCCATGAGCCACCTAAGCTCAAGAAAGGATTTAACTAGCTAAGAATAGATGGAAGTCTGTTGTAGTAAGTTCTAGTGTCACATCTAACATTAGAGAGGCAACAGCCCTCTAGCTAAATTTGTGGCATTTTAGTTTTTATTTGGTTTTGTATTATTTGGCTTAATTATACACAGTTGACATTTAATAAAACAATCTGACTATTTCAATAGCCTGTTAAGCCCCTATTGCCACCCATGCAAGTTTCTCCAGAGCAGTCAAGACACAAGCCAGGCAAAAGAAAACACTCTTCTAATGATTTCTCACCATCATTCAGGGTACAGTAAGTCTTAGTGAGACAATATACTATATGGTTGTAGCCAGGAAATATTCAGAGTGCCAAAACTCCATCCCATTACCCCTAACTGAAAATTAATGAAAAACTTGTAATTACTACATGATGACACCTAAAGGAAACTGATACTTTTAAGAATTAAATTGGTAATTTCAATACTATTTTAAACTTAAAAAGTAAGAGTCCATTTTCTTCCTCCTGCTATCGATCACCACTATCAATGCATTGAATGCAAAAAGAGCTGAAATCAGGTTAAATTTACTGTAAACAAACCTTTACAGAGTTATGTTGTGCAACCCATATTATGCTTGGTCCTGTTGGGGTCCCATGCATGCATAAACCAACTACAAGAGGCCCTTGTGCATCCTGCAATATTTTGAGATAACACATTTCCCCACATTGTTTTGCACAAAAATGTATGTTTTCTGCACTAAGATGCAGGATGAAATCAAAATAGAAGGAATGTTCCTACAACTTTTTGACACAGATCTGTTCCAGTAAATATTTTAAAGTTTTATATATACCTGATTCCACTCTGCTAAACAAAGACAGTTCTCCCATCAAAATGTTGTATTTTGTTTTTAAAATATACTCTAATAGCGGCACCGCAGCACTGATGATGTTTTCCACTAAGAATAATTTTTTATTCATCCTTTTAAAACTAATTATTTCATACCACTCAAGGAATTCAATTTATATTTTAAAATATTTGTAATTATTTTGATAACAGTTTTAGCCAACTGTTGTCAGTTTAAGAAAGAAAGAAGCACTAATTTTGCCTCCTTTTGTAAGTGTTTCAAACTTCTTTTTCAAAAAATAATTATGAAAAACTCTGATGAATTTTTCTTCTCTAATTAATGCCATGTGTAACTATACTATCGTTTTCCAATTGTTTTTAAGCAGGCTGCTGCAAGTCCAAGTAAGAAAATAAAGAAAGTAGCCAAGGTATGTGATATATTAGATAATTGCATAGTTAAAAATAATTAAAAAATGGCTATAATTATGAACACTTCTGCAGATTGTGAAGAATTTTGACAAACAGTTCTGACCCAGGCAGAACTTCCATAGTTATTATAATTATGATAACCAATAACTATTAGAAAAGTCTTAATTACAAGCAGGACTAGTACTGTATTGTATGCTGAACAAGGGAGTGCTTATAGAAATCAATCTTTTAAACTCCAGTGATTATCTTAACCAATTTCAGCTTACAAATTGAACACAATCCACCATGACAACCCTAAGTTATCAATTATATTTTTTCAATGTAGAAAATAGTTATGTTTTTGTTTTTTTTTTATTGTTTATCTATTTACTAGCAATTTGTTAATTAACTTTTTTGACTATGTATTGTAATTAAACCTTGATTTTGGTGACTTTCAAAGAGGACTTTAATAAAAAAAAAGTCAAAACTTTATTTTAAGAAAATAATGTAACTCCTAAGTTTTACTTTTTTTCAACCCAAATTGATAATTCATTACTTTAACAATATTTGTAACTGAAAAAAGTACTTCCACTCTGTTAGTCTTTTTGTCAATCTCTTTTGGCCTGATGATCCTTTTTCCTAGGTTTTCAATCAGCCCCTTATCTCGTCTCAGTTGAAACATGCCCCAAGTCCAGCTGAAAGAAGACAGTTAGCACCAAAAGCTGAAGTGCATTTTAGTATTCAAGAGTTAAAAGAAATGTCGTGCAGAAAAATATCCAGAAGGTACAGTTTAATTTGTGGTATAAAAACTAAAGAAAACAAAGTTGTGCTTAAGGAGATACCTAAGGAAAATCAAGCACCATTTTTATTTTAATTATTTGGGGCATATTTGTAGCAGCACTTTTTTCTTCGGAGTTATTGGGCTGTCAATGTGTTACAAGAGTGAGTATATTTTCTTACACTCTTGCACATCATTATGTTATTGTAAATTAGTCAGTCAATTTTATATTTATATGCAAGCAGAATTCTGCTAAAATTTGATGTTTTCTCCAACAACTAATACATTTAGATTTATTGTTTTCATCAATTGTTTGACAGTTTTGTATTAAGTACTTTAAAAATAAATTTTGCACAATAATTATTTTATCATAGTGACTGCCTAGAGTTGTTTTGAACCTCCCCCTACCCTCCTCCCCTTAACTCCAGGCCTAAAAATGTAACAAGAATGTAGATTCTTTTGGCATTTCCAATTTGCTTGAATCTGAAAGGGCTAATATAATTATATACTGGTCTGTTTCTTGAGCAGGAGTTGTAGGGAAGGCAGTTTACATCCACAGCTGATTTGCCGGTTAGACCCATGGGGGGTGTGGCTGATAAAAAGAAATGACATGATTGAGTGTATGAACCAGTACAGGTAGGTTAGCCTCACTGATACAACCATTGCAGTGTCTCTATAATAATGTTATCAACTACTTCTAACTCTTTTGATTTTGTTGAAATCTTTTTAATAACTTCTAACTTCTTCTTTTAAACATTAAAAGAACATGGTTTATAAACTATGTACACTATTTATCTATTAATTTATTTATTGATTGTTCCAAGATTTACAAAAACAAGTTCAAAATTTAAAACTACTAGAAAATGATGAGAAATATTAAGTGTTTTTGGCAGAATTTTCATCAGCTCTAGCAAACTAAAGGAAAGTAAGTTTATTTATTATATATAAATTATCATTAATTTCATTTAGAGTTCAGGAGCAAGTTCTTTTCCACTGTTTGATGAAAAGTTACTCTTTTCAACGAGAGCAGCTAGAAAGAAGTATTCTGCTTACTGAAAGGTAAGATATGGTAAATCATTATTAAATGATTGTTTTTTATTCATAATAGCTAAGGTTCGATAAATTTATTGATGATTCATTATTTTGTTCAAGACACATTTATATCATTGTACATAATTATATTAAGTAATTTACAAGTTAGTTTAATTTAGTGTTAAGATCGTTGAAGTTAGAAGTAGTTTTCTTTTGGGTGTCTTTTAGAGAAGAACACTGTTAAGGTTACAGTACAGTTTAAATAGGTAAAATGTAATTATCATTTTTTAGCTTTTACGGAAAAATTATTGGCATTAAGAAGATCTTTCAGGCAGAAAAATTGTTTTGATACCATGAATAATTCTTGGGATATAAAAAAGTTCGTCAACCTTTTTTGGCTTAGATTTTTTATGGGATGATTTGTTAGAAAAACTCCCTGACAAGTAACAAATATCAAAAACGGCCTATACAAGTAAAGTGGATGGCAAAGTGACACTGTTTTGGCAATAAAGCTGCCCAAGAGGTAAAAATGATATAACAAAGGACATTTTAGCTCGCAATAGAATGGACTTGGAGCTTAGCAGAGGAAAAAGTTTTTTCACAAAGTTTTCACGTAAAAAAAATCTAATTTTGCACTTTCTTTTTAGAGTCCAGAAATTTAGTTGTTCATACATGTAGGTGTATGTGATTTGTTCAAAAAGTGCTACAGCACCATAAAACTGCCCCAGCTTACTACTGGTATCCGTGAAGGACAAAGTTGATAATAATAATAATATTAATAATGATAATAATAATAATAATATCTTTGTTATTGTGTCAATGTATTTAGCTCATAAGAGCTAATTCGGGACACCTACTCTTAATAATCATAATACTAAAACAAATAATAACTGAATAATAATATTATAAATAATAACAATACTTTAACTATAAACTATGTACAATATCTAATCTAGCTAATGGACCATACTTATATGATTTAAAAATATTTAGATGACTATTTAAAATAACTGTGTCACGCACTACAGAGGTTGCAACAATTGCCGCTATCTTCTGCTAAGCTGGCCAGGTCAGCAGTTCAGATATTGACTTTGAACGAGTTAAGGCTTGGTAGTTCTCGCATTTCGTTACTTAGTTTTGACCAGATGTACGGTCTTTGATATTGGAGTGTGTGTTTTCCATAGCATATGGTACTAAATTGTGGTATTTCAAAATGACTATTCCTTAGATTGTAACGAGTTTTTTTGATAGCTTCCCTGAATTTCTCCTGTAGCTAGTCCCAATCCCTATTAATGTATGGAGGATAAGAAATTCTGAGAAGGATTCCACAAATCTATATTTAACTTTTCCTGCTAAATGTCACTAAAGGTTAGTAAACCAGTATTAGTTTTCTTTCATTTACAGCCTTTTGGGAGGAATTGATGCGTTTAGTATTCTGTGCAGTATGGAGTACGAGTCTCATCCACCAGACCCATTCAGGTACAACACCTAGTGCCAATGTTACTGTCCAGACACCTAGTGCCAATGTTACTTTCCAGACACCTAGTGCCAATGCCACTGTCCAGACACCTAGTGCCATTGTCACTGTCTAGACACCTATGCCAATGTCACTGTCCAGACACATGTGAAAAACATACGATCCCCTCGCCACAGTTACGTTCAGTAGCAAAGACATTGAGATAATTATAGATTCAGACCGTGCTTCTCAGAAACATTTTGCTCCAACAGAACTTCTCTGAAAGTGAAGAAGAGGGGGCTTTTCGTCATTCAAAATCCTTTTTTTCAAAAAACTCCATGTAAGCTACCAGCAGAGGGTAGAAGGTAACTGCTACTGCGCAAACGACGGGGTAAAAATGCGAGCTGTTAGTGCACTATATGTATATGCAGTTTGCAGCTTGTCAAAAGATGGCACCCAAAAGTTGGCAGTTTAACACTAGAGGGAAAAATTAATGAATTGTTAGCATCATTTTTTCTTTCAGATATTTTGTTGACAAGAGACTCACAGGAAACGGTTTCGATGTGCGCGGGAAAATAGGTAAAAACTTTTAGTTTTAGTTTTTGACCCAAAGACTGTTATGCTACGCTAAGGAAGATTCAATAAAACAGCGTAGGAATTTTATCTAAAAGACAAAATATACCTTATATATAGTGCCAGACATTCTACTGCCGCTGACCAGTGTTTTGAAATTTGTTATCAAACAGATACCGAGTCAGGGGAGCTGAAGTTAGAACTTTTTGGAATGACGACCGATCTTCCTTTTTACGGAGTGTCGGATCTCGTCCAAGTCATTGGTGAGTTTAATTTGCCGTAAGAAAGTCCTTGCTTAGAGTTGTTTACAGAGTATTAACCTCTTCTCTTTCTCGGCACATCGGCCAAGAGGTTAGCATATTCGACACGTAATCTTAGAGTTCGAGCCCCGGCTAGATCACTGTGTGGTGCCCCTGAGCAAGACACTTTCTCCGTTTTGTTCCAGTCGACTCGGCTGCATAAATAAGTACCAGTTCTGCTTGGGCCTATTTGAATGCGATGGATTAGTGCCCAGTCCACGGGGAGTCGAAGACCCTCATCCACTTAGCACAACGGAAACCGTAGATAAGAATCGGCTCGAGAAAGGGTTTCGCTTTTCATCTCTAGCCTCATTTCTAAAGTTGTGTGGCAAAAACTGCTGATGAGCTTAAGTTTGTTTTTTAGATTCGCTTCACCAAAGGGTGCTTGACAAAGAAGACTCACTATGTAGGATGATTTTATTTTATTTTTTTTTTTGTGGTGGCTTTTACAAACTCATATTTCGTCGATACTGCCTCGCATTGTAACAACTTTTTTCTGGTTCTGTTTCAGACAAGATTAAAAATATTGGTTGTTTGAATGGTGACAGTTGCGTTTCACAATGCCGGCCTCTGAAAGCGGTGAATTTCTTGAAGGGAGAGGCAGTTCGATTGGTCAGGAAGCTTGGAACCCGGATGACGTGTGAAGAAATCAAGGAAATTTTACTGCGCATGCACCAAATCCTCCCAGATGGCACAAACACTTGTATTCACGGCCGCCGGTTCTTTCATACCATCACCAAGATACCAGCTGATTCAACTTAATTCAACTGCAAAAGCCTAATCTCCATGCAGCTAATAAGCCAGCTCGGAATTTCAAAAACACAAGCGCGCGTCGGGATAAAATGAAATATTCATCAAACTTAAGAAAGGAATAGTAATGAAGTCCAATCCCGCCTCATTGCGTTCCTTTGTTGAAGTTTCATGAATTGAACATTAATTTTTATCCCGACTCGCGCACGTGTTTCTGAAATTTCGAACTGGCTTATACAATTGTCGGATTTATTCCTCTACTACTGAACCAGTAAACTGTCACGACAATTGTTATTCTGTTGCCAGTAACGACTTAAACTTGTTGTTTGTATGTTGCCAGTGTTTTCGTACTTTTACTAAGATGACGACTTTTCTTTACTCAAATGAATGAATTAAAAACTTATACAATCGAGTTGTAACACTGTAATGCTCGAAAAGTTTGCGATCCAAAGTCTTATTTTGGAATTTGAAAGCCCTGTTTCGAAAATGCTAGATGTATGTGCCAAGTACACAAACTCTGCCACATCAAATTTTTTTAATCTTAGTTCAAAGAACGATGCACTTCCAAAATCAACTTTCCCGCCGTGTTCGCCGTAATTGAAATGCTTTGCTAACGCTAAAAGCTGACGAAATAAGTAATCTTGGCGCAAATAGTGGATGAAAAAATGGTAGAAAGCTAATTCTTATATCGTTATTAGTTGGCACTTTTGCACAGGATAAAAGAGATCGAAATCCAAACTTTGCGGTGTGTTGGTCAGTTCAACACTCGTTCAACATACAATTAGCTTGTTTGCAGTTATGTAGGAGGTTAAAATAGAGTCCAAAAACTCTGTACGTAATGTTACATTAGAAATAAACAAATCTGAAAGTGGCCTCGTCATTGAAATATTTTCCACGGTAGCCACACTGAATTGTAAGATGGCTGGGCAAATACATGGACAGAGAAAAAGAAATCCTGGTCTTCTACTCCCTTTAAAAGAAAATCATGGCAGCCAGGTCGTAATTACGTCGAACAATTGTTTTTTCGGCTCAAAACACTAATAAGATGTAGTTATTCTTCTAGCCTCTATAAACATGTTGCATGGTGGGACATCTTAGTGCAAAGGCTGTGTGTATGGTGTAGACCCCAGAGCCGTCGTAAAATCACAGTACTACATGTAATAGTTTGTTACTGGCGGTCGGACAAAGAGCTGCGATGATGGCATTGGCTTAAACTAACCATATTTTGACACTCCGTAACTCCAAAACCAAATCGATGACCCCCACTTTTTATTCCATTTCGGAGTCAACATATACAAAGGAACAACCTGACAAAGTTTGAAAAAAAATTATGTTCGGATTTTTTTCTGGGGAATGACCTTGAAATAACTGAGAAGATGGTGCTGTCTTTACTCTATCATATACAAACGGCTAGACCTTCGTGATTTCATGGATAAGGCCGTTAAACCGTCGGCCAAGTCTCTCGATCTCCTATCGAGGGACTTAAAAGATTTCACAACATGTCGAAAAAGGGAATGGTTTCCTGTCGGCAACTCTGACAGCCGGAATATCGATGTGAGCTGTATATCTAAAACCCTCGAAATCGAAGCTCTCTACTCCGTATCACTTTGTAAGCAGATCAGTGCCGAGCCCAGGTTGCATGTATTCTAGCTCTTACATGGAAGGAAATCGTTCCCCGAGGTTGTTATACGGGTTTTCTAGAAGTAAACCGCGGGAATATTTCGTGTACAATCCCCCAAACAAACAGGCTTAACAGTAACAAGTCTTTACTTCTTGAGCCTTTTCCCAGGCTGCATTAACTAAATAAACTGGAAAATCTGCGTGCTGTCATCATGGCATTGCTTACATTATGTTCAACTGGCAGCGCTTGATGGAAAGAAGATGTATTCGACCATCTCTATGGTAACAATCGAGACAGAAGGCTGATTCGTGTACGTCGTACATGCCTACAACGTCTATCGAACCGCCTGACCCGTTACAACCGCTTCGGGCTTTGATTTCCCTAACTTATAAGGTGCAAAAGCACTAGTCGATATTTCCTGACAAGATCAATCACAACCATTAAAAATATATTCTTTCGAATAGTTTTTGCATTTTTTAGCTTAGTTAATCTTGCGGCTTTAACCAGCTCAGTGACCAAAGGCAAAAGCTTAAGTGTATATGTCAAACTCAGGAAAAAATTCAGTTTTGTATAATTATTTTAACTGAATGGATGAGTCTTCACTTGACTGATATTACAAGCAGTGTTGACGAAATATGTGTTCACTTTGTTAGCGTTCGAGTTAGCTGTCTGTGGTTTTGCATATCCAGGGGTTGAAACAGAGCTTATTTTCGTGTCTGTCTCCAAACTCGTTGCTTCAACTCCTTAAACGATTTCTGATGGGAAAGGCATGTTGCTCGCAGAATGAAAAACTTGTTCGCTATAATATGAATAACCTGCATGTAAAAGGTTTTGGTTTGAAAACTTCGCATTGGCGAAGTTTTTCTTCAGTCCCGGATATTGGTTGACGTCAACGAAACAAGGCAAAAACAGGAAATTATTCGAAGTTTGGATGTCATCTTAACATTTTTATTTAAAAAAAGCCGTAGTGAAATAAATCAAGATGATAACACCATGTTAAAAAAAATCGTAAATTTTTGTTATTTTACGAATTCTGGCTAAAACTGTTGTAACATTAGTTAATAGAAAGTAGATTTTTCTATTCTGTTTATATATACAGACAATCGATGTGATTTCACCTCAGGGTTCGGCCTAAAATATTTATTTACCACAGCCTTTTTGTTAAAATCGACGCCGTTACAATAACAGATAAAAGTTAAAATTATCGTAAGGGAGCTATCAAACGGTTTTATCACTGATGCGGTTAAAATGCTTTTGATAAAAATAATTTGTTCCTATGTTTGCGATTTGTGTAACACTGTTACAGTATATAACAGTTAACCATCCTTTTTAAAACAGTTTTAATTGTTCTACAACAATAGTCAATTGTCGATCTTTTTGTTGTGCTTTAAATTGGTTAATCATGATATTTTGATTTTCGAATTAAATCTTATCTTTTTATATACAAAATGATTTAATTTAAGGATCGTTTGACTCAAACGTTTCTGCCCTGTTGAGTGTCTTGTACTCCACGTGGGGCTCTTTAGAAGGACCATGAAAATTGTTTACTATAATATAAGAAAACAGAACAATTAAACTCATTTCTCCGAAAACAAAAAACGTCGTGCTAGTTCCAAGTTTATGAACCATCACGCCGCCCATTAAACCGCCAGTCGCGTATCCCAAGCCGGTGTAGAAACCGTTTACAAGGCCTTGGAGCGTTGTCGCAATACCTGGCGTGGCCCCTACGTGGGACACAAATGAGGACCATACGGCAGCCCCTGTCAGACCTTGGATGAACTCGATCGGAAGAAACAGCCAAGGCGTGTTGCAGTAGGAATAGTAGAAGAATCGCAGGGAATAGCACAGCAGTCCCAAATAAATGACCCTGAAACGTCCCAGATTGCAGAGAAACTTGTCGGAAAAAGTATAAAATAGAACCTCGGCCATATAGTTACATAGTGTGATTGAGCTGAATAATATCTGTTCACCTCCCAGCTCTCTCAAATGCCAGAAGAGAAAGGTTTGTATAAATCCATACGAAGTTCCACAGAAGAAAACTACAAAAATAAAGAAAGCGTAGTTGAATTGTTTTAAAATCTTCAACCCACCAAAAATGCTCGGTCTACAATCACCGCGCTCTGACTTTCGGAATTTAAACCGAGTCGCAACAACAAAAGCGCACGACATGAGGAGTGCAAACACGTAAAAACACGGAACATAATAAATATCCATCTGGTGGCTGCACGGATTGTAGCGTTTAGTGTTACTTAGCGATGCTCCGACTACAAACGCAGTGACGCCGTAACCTACAGATCCCCAGAGAGCTTGTTTACCATACTCGTGCGTGTCCTTGCCGAGTAACTGTAGAGTGGCTGTGTCGGCCAGACAAGCAGTTGGCGAAGAAAAGGTTATCCCCATCATTGTTATGCAAAGAATCAATAGAAATAGCTTGGAGGTGTCTGATACATGATGCTCGGAATTAGAACTGAGCTTAAAGTTTGGGAATTGATCGCTAGCCTCCATAAGTAGTGTTGATTTTTCAGGTTCGTATGTTTTGTAAAACAAAGCCCAGGGGAGGTAGCGATCATACGAATAAAACGCCTCGTGGTGACGATGAATGGCGTCAAACGTTTCTTTTCGTCTATCCGTAAACACATGGCGTTTTTCTGTTTCTTTTGATCGCATAAAACGTCCACGAGTAGTGTTTTGATAAAATGATATCGCATTATATCTGTAACAAGCCACTGGTTTCTCGGTCGTTGGTACCAGGCCGATAGAGAAAACCGCGATAATCCAGGAGGATATTCCAATTAACAACACCACTTTGCATTTGTCGAATTTGTCCGCCATAGCTCCCCACATTGGGGTAAACAGAAACTGCATGAGTGATCTTGTCGCTACAATTATGCCCAGCTGTTTTGGCGACAGAAAAATTTGTTTGAAATAGAGAGCCAGGTACGGCCATAGCGAACCGAAGGCAGAAAAATAAAACAGGTAAAAAGCCTTTGATACCAGTCGCTCGCGGTTAACCCGTCCACAGCAACTGCTCTGTTTTTCTTGATTGTCTTTGTCGGGAGCCAAATTACTTGAGTCTTCAGACTCTCGGCTTTGTTCCTCATCTGAAGTCATATGTTTCACTGAAAAAGATGGCGTCTTTTGACCATAGGAACACACGAATCATACTTCACACTGTGTTTTCGGTGGAAACTGGGAATTAAAAAGAAATGATGTCATTCAACCGTGAAACACTGACAGGTAGTTCAGTTATGGGTGCTTCCTTATAAGGAAACGTATCTAAATAGATTTGACTGATCTCTAAGGAAGAAGAGATCTGCAAAACCGTTACAAAATCTAGAGCAAGGGTCAACTTGTTTTTCTAAGTTTTAACGCATGATTTGTTTTAAACACTCATTTGGAGTCCGGCAAGTCATCAAGTCTTGTATCGTTAAATTTATTTTTCTCCAACGGGCAAAGATTATGAGGCAGTTGATTTAAAAGAGGTGGACGTTAGCGTGTTTGCTTCCTGATAAGGTCTTGTCACAACTCTTAGCAGTTATTCCCATACTTCATAAGATTTTTCTTTTCACGATCATCGGACCTTTCGTTTTTATCACTTACAAAAAGTCTGGCCTGTTTCTAATGCTTTTTAAAGAAAAATAGATTTTCTAGCTGATTTTTCTTGTCTTGTTTTGGGTGTTCAAACTAATTTAAAACCAGAAAACAGGAAGCAGACGGTTTAAAGACACTCCATGATCCAGCCTGTATGGTTCTCATTAAGATTTCAAAATCAACCCGCAGTCTAAATAGAACCACTCCCGCTGCAATACTCTGGGGCTAGTAACGAGAAAGCAGAAAATCCTGTCGCTAGCACACGCTTTTCCGTATCGGTAGAAGAACAAACTTAAGGACAAGCTAAAGAACTATCACCAAGCTGAAATTTTTACCAGACAATTTAAAAATTTTGGCAAATTCTTGTATACAAATTTTAAGTGCTTTGTACAGTTTTTATATTCACTATCTCACGATTCGCGAGTAAAAACCGCCCTTGCCTTGAAAAATTATCTATTAATTGCACACCGCTTGATGAAACAACAAACAAACGCGTGTGTCTTACCACCTTTTTTACTGTTCCGGGCAACTGATCCACTGTTCGGAGATATCAGGAGTAAGAACAATTTAACCGCCAAGAAGTTAAAGAACAGCCCAGCCTCGGCCGAATGGTATACTGGTTCTTAAAAAACAAAAGCGTATATTGTATGAGTATTATAGGATGGGATTCGGGGGTAAAATTTAGCGTCGATTGCGTTTCACAGACTTTGTTTTACATGTTTAGGCGTTGTCTTCAGTGGTTACTGTAAACGTTTCACTGCTCAAGTCATAACTTTCAATAAGAACCCATGACGGGTAGTTTGTATACAGAACCACGCATGATTGAGCACTTTTCATCAATTATTACTGCAGAATTACCGCCATCAGCGAACGCGGCACACTCTCTCGTATTGCAGTTCATTCCATGACAACTTCACCACGGACAAATCTGGTCTTTCTCAAAAGGTAACAGCCGCAGAGCATTGAACTGCGGGCGCGACCAGCTTTTGTTATGTTCGCGCTTCTGATTGGCTCTTGTTGTAGCTAGGAATGCATGTTTT